>JBBPPY010000937.1:0-14718 GCA_038092195.1 Leccinum barrowsii | reverse complement strand
GAGAAAATGTTGATAGGGTTATCGACCATGGGGAATCCAATGGTGATGGTTAGAAGTAGCGCAGAGCGCTACAAAGTCTACAATGAGATAAAAAGATGAAAAGAGTGCGAAATCACCAAAAGTAACAAGAAGCTCCTGGAGATGAGTTCTCTGCAGTTGGGGTAGGCGTTCACTCATTATCTGTACACTAATTATGTGTAGATGCTCTATTCTACTGTCGACATGCAGCGTGTTGACGATTTGTTCACCCGTGCCTCACAATACCTCAAGGACTGGGTTGTCGCTAAGATGGAGGCGAGTCAGGAAGATGATGAACATGTTGAATGTGTCATTGTCACGTTTTGTTTTGGTAACCTTCTGTACTAGTACTGTAACTCCCTTCTTTGCTCGAACGACCGTCTCTTCGGCGGAGACGGTCGGTCATCAATGCATCACACCGCTTCCGTCTCGTTCATCTATGAGCTTGCTTGCGACACTTTTGAGTCTGCACGTGTGGGTCACGGCGGAACGTGTGACGTGTGACAACCCTCTGCCCCCACCACCCGTCCGCGTCCTCGAAGATTGGAAGAAATTGGTACGTCAATCCCACACCTCTCCACCACCCAACTCACCCGAGTAGCATGCCGGCAACCTACCCAAGTACGATGAGCAACAAGAATTCAAGAAACGTATCCTCGCCCTCAAAGTCAAGTCTGACGAGGAAAACTTTGATGAAGCCAAAGCTCAGGCGTACCGTTGTTGGACCGAGACCAAGGTATGCCTCCCCTATGACCCTGTTGTCCATCCTCGTCTCCAGCACGTCCGTACCAGGTACCCCACGAGATCGCTGACCTTTTCAACGATCCCGCCATATCACCCGAAGCCCTCCGTCAGAACCCGTCCCCTTTCTTCCATCTCCTTGCCGCCCTCAAGGAATTCACCGACCAGTCCGAGTCGTACACCCTCCCGCTCACATCTACCTTGCCTGACATGAAGGCTAACACTAGTGTTTAAAAGTCCGGTTCGGTTCGGTCGTTTACCTTTTTTGGGCAAGACCGAAACGTAACCGGTCTTGGGAATTTGCTAAAATCAAAAAAACCGAACCAAAACCGATAAAAACCGATTTTTCAGTCTTTATCAGTCTTTTGCCGGTCCGGTTACGGTTATTAACCGGTTTTTGTGTGCTCAAAGAATAGAACTCACCTTCAGCTTTCTACCACTATTTTTTTATGTAAAACGGTTCACACGCGACGGAGATATGATCATTTTAAGATTAGATGCAATATGGCTCTTTAGACAGCTAGAAAGATCAATCAGAACGCACTCCGCAAGTGATCGGCGGGCTTGGCGGTGGCTGTACCGAATGTGGGGAAAGCCCCTATCTAATTTTAGAGCCAATAATAACGTAAATTAGCACATATGCGGGTGCGCTATGACCAATATCGACCTTTAAATCCATATATTGTCATAAATATCATAACTAACTCAAATAAAATCGTAAAAATATGCAAAAATCAGGAATAATCCTCGTATACACTACCAAATAGGGGTAAATAGGGGCTACCCCAAAAGACCAGTTATGACCGGTTTTTTTCGGTCTTTTGGAAAAATCAAAAGACCATAACCGAACCAATTGAACCTTAGGAAAGACCGGACCAATCAGGACCAGTCCTCATCGGTTCGGTTCGGTTAAAAACCGGTTTTTCATCGGTCTTATGACCGGACCTTTAATCACTAGCTAACACGGCCAACTACATACATCTCAAAGACTCTACAAGACCCGCGCAGAGGAGGAGAAGCGGGCGTTCAAGAGCCCCCCTGTGGACGATTCTCTCGTCGCTTGTTTGCGTTGCGAAAGGATGAAGACGGTGCAGGGTCACCTCCGTTTGCCAAATGCCTGCGCCAACAGATACAGCACACCGTCGGCGACGACGCACTGGCACCGGCGAGCTGTGAGCATAATCTTTTCTTATCCTGCGTTCATGGTATCTCACTGCACACTCCCTTCTATCTTTTTTTCCAGGGTGCGCGCCCCGTCCGCAGAGTTGGCGAATACCGCTGCGTTCCTCGGAGGCATGGTCACACAGGAAACGATCAAGATGATTACAAAACAATACGTCCCCGTCAAGGGCCACCGTGACTGCATCATCGATCTCATCGATATGTAGACGGGCGTGGTTGACACGAGGATGATCACAAAACAAACGATCAAGATGATCACAAAACAATACGTCCCCATCAAAGGCCACCGTGACTGCGTCATCAATCTTATCCGAGTCGATACGTGGAAGGGCGTGGTTGGCACATGAGCACGAGATTGACATGGAATATGAGATGCAATGTATATATGTACACTATCGGGGTTAGGCGCGTGCGCGATTTGCCAGAATTTATCGGCATCACCACACAGTTGTAGCCGTAGTGACTCTGTGACACACTGTGATGGCCCGGGAATATCGGGACTGAATTGATATTCATCTCCATGACTCGCGGAGGCCACACCAATGGGGTAAGATGTAAGGAGCTTAACAAGTTCTTCTCTCCCACCAACGACTCAAATCCATGGCTTCTAGACGTCGCGGAACACAGCCCTCCGAGTCGGAACCTGTTCCTCCCGCCAATCCGCCTACCCAACCAACTCGAGCATCTCGTCGACCCAGGAATCCTGCACACCAAGCTGCCGCTAATCGAGCGCCCGGTACTCCTTTGCTCTTAGTGCCGTTCTCATTCCAACTAACAGAGTTTAGCAGCAGACGAGGAAAACTTTGACCTGACCGGGATCGGGTCATCCGGTGACGATGAATCGGTGGATATTCCGCGTCGACAAGCACCTCCTAATCCTGGAAACACCGACGCTGAGCATCCATCAAATTTTCCCGACCCCCTTCAAAACACCGATCGATCACAAGCCAAGACCAGTTCGACATATGATATCGACTATTTCTTTAAGCGGCAGCAAGGCGTAGACACAGAGTGCAAACACTGTCGGTAAGTCTCAGTCCCAGTCATCGTGTTCTATCACGACTCTGAATCTAATGGAATCCACAGTGAGCTCCGTGATAAGGATCCAGTGGCTTTTGCTGCAACCTATTCCCGACGTACCTTCGTGTACTCTGCGAAAATGGCGACGTCTACTCTTCGTGTCCACATTGATAAATGGCATCTCCTTGCCTATATCATATTAGCATTGGAACCAGGGAGGGAATGGCCGATCCAGAACATCTCGTTTACAGCTGATATATGGTTCAATGACAGCCGGAGACCCTATTTGGCTGTCACTGCGCACTGGATACAAGCTATGAATCCCGAGATGCAATCGGACCTACAAATGAAGTCCGGACTCCTTGCGTTCCACCATATCAGAGGCCACCATACCGGACGGTCTCTCGCCCGTACACTTCTCTACCTACTTGATCGAGCCGGCGTCACTGTGAAAACAGGCCACTTTACTCTCGATAACGCCGAGAACAATATCACCATGATGAAGCACCTTGAAGAGTTACTGGCCGAGCGTGAGCTACCTCTAGAATTTCATGCAAAAGATCGGCGCATCATGTGTTTTCCCCACATGATCAATATTTGCGTCCAACACGTCATCGATTCATTTCTGACCCCGACCTCGAGATCTTAGCATTGGCCTGGATGGATACTTTCGACAACGAGGCCGTGAAAAAAAATCCACTGGCACTTGGGCGTCTCATTGTTCGTGTTATACGCGCATCGGGCCTTCAACATGACGACTTCTCAACCGCCGTTCAAACTGGCAATCTTCAAGCCTGGTTCAAAGCACCAACAGGAGAAAGTGTCGTTGTTCCCAAAACGCAGCTGCTTCGTGACGTCCGGACTCGGTGGGACTCCACGTATTTCATAATGAACCGCCTCCGTGCCTTACGATTGGCGGTCGATTGGTTCTTATTGATGCCTACTCAGAACGATATCGCAGCTCACAAGATGTCCGATATGGAATGGTTTGTTCTTAGAGATTATGAAGCTATCCTGGATGTAAGTTTCTTTGCGATTAACTAGTTACATTTCGAGTACTGATTTGGAGTATAAAACTACCTAGGTGCCTCACAAGGTCCAGCAACGGATGTCCTCACAGTCCCGACCTATTCTTGGCCGCACTGTGCCGTGCTTTGAATTATTCATGATGCTTTGGGAGAAAGTCGGCGAGACCAACAAATGTGCCAAGTACTTCATCGAGATCGGTCTCCACTGGGCCAATATATACTACAATCGGATGAATAACACGCAAGCTTATGTTATTACAATGTGTAAGTCTTGAAGCCCTGATGTCACACGTCTATATTCTGACATCGTATCCAAATTAGTGGTAGATCCAAGTCTTCGGTTCAAATGGATCGAAGCTCACTGGGACGACGAATGGGTTGCGCATGCCAAGGAGACGACGCTTCATTTGGTGAGTCAGTTAGTGTTATTCTGAAATAAACCAATCCGTGTGCAGATGGAAAAATACCGCGAAATAGTGATCACCGAGCCCGAGGACACCCGACCTCTACCTGCAATCGACCCACTCAATGCTCTTGCGGAGCGTTTGGGAGTTCCGGACATGGTAATCAGTCCAACTCTAACAGAGCCTCAAAACATCAAACAGGAACTGCAATTATACCTTTCGACCGCTCCCGTTGACGAGAATATGGATCCGCTGAAATTCTGGGAGGTATGTACGCCCTCTACCGACTGCTTAAAATCTCAGTTACAATAACTGACTCGGTCCCTGGACTGGTTACCTAGGTACACCGAAAACAATTCCCTGTCCTATTTGCTATCGCAATGGACTACCTGCCTATACAGGCGTCATCGGTGCCCTGCAAAAGGGCATTCTCGTCGAGCTCAGAGACAGACACCCAGAAGCGTAATCGTACTTCGTCAACTCTAATGGAAGCGCTTCAGATGATCAAATACCATCTGAAGCAGCAGCGGCTCGACTTCCTGGCCCACTGGGCTTCTCCGATTTCCATCCTGGTGGAGGACGAGCCCGAGGAACCAAACAACATGGGGAGGAAGCGGGACAAAGCTGCTGATATTCTTCACCCCGCAGAGGACCTTCTTCAGCAAATTATGGTCGAAGAGGCGGACGGACTTGCATATGTGGTTGTTTACAAATATATACGTTGATAGTATTCTAGTCTCTATACATCTATGCTGTGCTATCTATGTTTCACCATGACCGATGAGTCGGTGAAGTTGGAATCGTAATTACGTAACTGGTTCGATTTTTCTTCCACCGCAACTTGAACATGTCTGCCAATGTGAACACTATCGCCTCAAAGAGAAGCTAGGTTCGGGCTCATATGGTATGAATGTGCTTTTTTGACTGAAAAGTGCTAATGTCTCCTAAGGCGAAGTCTTTCGTGCACTCAACGTTCTGTCGAATGAGGAGTTCGCAATCAAGCTTTCACCTACCAACGACACGGCCTCCATTTTACGCCATGAATATGAAGTCCTACGTCAGCTTCAAACCATTTCTAGCATACCTCAAGTTATCTCTTTCGGAACAGAAGCATCCCACAGCGCGATTGTCTATGAATGCCTCGGCCCATCTTTGGGCGAGGTGTTTGAATCGTGCCATCGGTCGTTCTCACACCATACTGTTGGCAGGATCGGAGGCCAACTGGTGAGTTGAATCGTAACTCACTGAACTCTAGTAGTAACGGGGTCGCAGATTCGCAGATTGCAGAACATCCATCTACGTAGCTTCGTACATCGGGACATCAAACCTTCCAATGTTCTCATTGGCACTGGACAAGACACCAACACCATATATCTCATAGATTTTAGTATCGCCAAACGGTACAGAGATCCGTTCACACATATACATATCCCTTTCAAAGAGCGCGGTGGTATGCTCGGTAGCCCTGCGTTTACCTCCGTAAATTGCCACCTGGGATTCGAATCAGGAAGGTGAGATGACCTGGAGTCACTCGCACACCTCCTCATATATTTTGCCTGCGGCTCTCTACCGTGGTTGGGCCACACCCCGTGCCTCGACCGCGACGAAATTGTGAACATGAAGCAGAACATACTACAATGGCAGGACGTTCCCAAAGCACTGCTTACCATGCTCCAATACACCCAGTCTTTGTCCTTTACGCAGAAACCCGATTATGGTTACCTTCAAACACTTGTGACCAGCCTTTGCACTAGCAAGGTTGACTGCGAACACGAATGGTTGTTCCGTGATACGAATCATAATGTGACCATATCATACACTCCAGACAATCTGCCAGGTGCATATCAATATCAATCAATTATTGCTGAATATATTCAGGGAGAACTCGCTGTCAGCCATTTTTCTGGCCCCTTCACCCGTCATCAACTAGAATCTAAAATTGGTACCTTTCGCTCATCCCCACTGCAGGTGGCAGTCAAACCGGGTATTGACAGCGCACCAGACAAATTTTGTGTCTGTCGCCACTTATCCTTCCAAGGCAACCTCGGGTTTTCTGTCAATAATGAGATAGATGCTGAGGATTACCCTACCGAATGGGGGACAGCAGAGGAACTTGCTGAAATTGTGGGTCACTCAACCCTCGTTCTTTCACTCCAGTCCATGCGGACATCTTCGCATGCCCTTGCAGCATGCTAGAAGACACGTTGGTCCGGACGAACCTTGCTTTTCCTTTTCTCATTGTCTTTCAGATTAAATCTGCCCCCCCTGCCAGTGGTGCTCAGGTGGCCTCCTTGGACATCGAGGCGGCTTATCGTACCGTTTCCACCTCGCCAGATCACAAATGGTTCACAGTGGTATACTTCAATGGTTTCTTTTACCTTGATCACAACGTCCCTTTTGGGATCACCTCAGCAGCCAGTCTTTAGGGAGAGGTTGTGGGCACTGTTACGATCGTCTCAAAGACACCCTATGTATCTCTTTTCCTTTCACTACTCTTCCCTTTTTGCTTTCACCACTATTCACCTTGTACCATAGACCCCCTGTGATTTCCCATCTCTTTTCATATCGCTGACAGTCCGCAATACCCTATCTCTGATCCTGTATTTTCCTATCTCTGTTCCAAAGATTCCCTGTCTCGTCTGACTCATGATGATGCCTTTGCTTCATCAATTCTCGGTCATTGCTTACTGTACAATCTAGACCTCTGCAGCTTCTGACTCATTTCCTACTGCGGATGACTCGTCCTTTCCATGCGGTTCCACTGCCTTCCATCTCCTAGTACTTAAGGACTCGTCTCTTCGTTTGTAACCCTCTAAGCTAGAGCTACTTGAAATCCAACTCAGTGTTCTCAGCAAAGCCTCGTATGCCTTCGTCCTTCGTCTCCTCAGTCCTCCTGCCCTTCTCGGGTGTGTCTCTTAGCCCTTAGTCTTTGAGTGACGTGACTCTTCATGAGTTCCTCCTCGAAAGTATACTAAGTATTCCGACTTTACCAAGTGTTACGCTTGCTCGGTCTATCCTACGTCTCTAGCCCTCGCCTTCAAGTCTACAACCGACTCTACCCGGGCCAGCTGTAACAGGCGCCACACTCAAGATCTGGAAGTCTCTGGGTGTCGGTCCGGCCAAGAAATGGGTCGACAACATTGTAGTCTTCCGCTTTCCTTCCACCTCAGGCGAATTCCTCACGATCTCCAATCAGGAGGTGTACCGCTACAACTACAACCTCTCGTGCATGAAGGACATGATTGCCCCCCTTGGCATTCCTTGGCACGTGGAAAAAGGCCAACCTTCCCTCGATACTCTCGAATACCTCAGCTTCCTTTGAGACATTCCTCATCAGAATGTCACACTCCCAGCTGGCAAACGGCGCAAATACATTGTTCGGCATTCCACCTTCCTCACCACCTATATGGCGACCCAGGTCCTCAAGAACAAAGGGGAGCGGGTGGCCGGCTATTTACAACACTGTACCTTCTTATTCCCCGCGGGTCACTCGTATCTTGCTGCTCTATACTCTTGCCAGTTGGCGTCTTTCCTGACCCAGTTCTCTCGGTGTTACATACCTTGTTCTATCATCTCAGATCTCAAGTGGTGGCTTGCCATTCTTAGAGATTCACCCTCGCCTCGCTCGCTCTTGCCACGCCTACATTGGCAATGCGTGACTATGATGTCTGGGTCGACACCTCCTCTGGTCACAGTGTTGGTCTACTTTGGAATGGTCGCTGGGAGGCCTGGCGAACCTCTCCTAACTGGCATGGTGCACCCGGAGAGGGTCATGACATTGGTTGGCTAGAAGCCATTCAAGGCCGTCAAGATGGCCATCCGATCTGCGCATCTCCTTTCCATCCACAACACGGACATCCTCATCCGGAGCGACAACTAAGGAGTCATCCATGCCTTCCAGAAGGGAAGGAATCAGAATTACATGGTGAACACATGCATCCGGCGTGCACAGGAGATCATGAATTCCCTCGAACTCTCCATCACACTCATCTACGTTGCATCAGAGTTCAATTGGGTGGATCCCATCTCTAGAGGTATTTATCCAGATGTTTCCCTTCGCCTCTCGCCTTCCCCCTCTATCCTGGTCGACCTTCATGACTGGATCATCAAAGACTCATGAGGCCGTTCGAGCCTACAATGAGCTCATGGCTGGTGTCAACACTTAGGCAAGAGCAGGGGTAACCCCTGGGTACCGAGGCCCATACCCCTACCCATACCCCTCAAGGGTAGTACCCTTCATGAAGGGTAAGGGTATACTCAGGGAGTATCCTTGGGTAGACCCTCAAGGGTTTACCCCTATATAGTACCCCTCATACTTATGTGTTCAAATATGATGTTAGACCATTATAGTGATGAAAAGTCTGACATGAGGTCACCAAAGTGGGACTTTTAATAGCCCTTAAGTACCCCTGGGTACCCTTGGAGGATACAAAAATTCTGACAACTGTACCCCTACCCCTACCCTTATTGTACCCTCACCCTGACCCCTGGGAGTTACCCATACCTCTGCTCTTGCCTATTGACACTCGAGCTGCTGCCACCCAATTTTGCACGGAAGATGCCCCTGGACCCGATCCCATGTGTGTCGCCGTTGTGACTTCTCTACACCCTCTACATCCCAACACCCCAAACCTCCCAGGGCCTCTTCTCGCATTGACCCATCTCCTTTCTGCCCGCACGTTCTGGCAGGCGATTGACTATGTGACTGTGGACCATTCCTTTGGGTCTTGCTTGGCAACGGGAGCTCGAGAACACATTTCCTGACTCTGCCATCTTTAAACTCTTTCAACTCATGATCCTGTCCTTGGACCCCAACACTTGTAGCAACTACGGTGCCAGTCTCCTGCACTTCTCCCAATTTTGTAATAGGCTGCAGGTGTTACAATCACAGTTGATTTCGAAGGACTTAGAGGAGTGGATGTATCTTTTTCTTTCAATGTTCTACCTTTCTCTCTTTATCTTGTAAACAATACTCACTTCCTTCTCGACTGAGCTATTGACTAGCAATCTCTCTTGGTCGATCCGTTTTTTATCGTCTTATCTTCTTATCACCTTATCTCTTCACCTTTCTATCTCTTATCTCGACTTCTCGATATGGTCTCCTTTCTTTCACTGCTATTGACATAGCTTGGTCCGTGCCCTTCATACCCGCTATAAATACCCCAGTAGCACGATGGTGTTCCTTAGCTAGTTCTGCGCAATACAGCGTAATCTAACTCTTCTTCCACTTGACCGTCTGCAAGTGAGACTTCCTCTTGTCCTTTCTATTAGACTTGATTGGTCTCTTCGTGAGTACCTCATCTAAATATTAAGGTAGTTGTTATCGCTTCGCGTAATAGCGGGTATCCCTGAACCCGACTGCATGCCCACCTCTTCTGCGCTGCTCACCGTCTTCGCTGCTTCTCATGCCGGTGCTATCTCGGATAAGATGCTGAACAACTGGCTGGCCGGCCTACACTTTTGGCACACAGTCAATGGTGCCATGTGGCACAGCGATGACATGCTCAAATCAGTTCGGTGGGATTTCGCCAAGCTGGTCCCTGCATCTTCGTGCAGGGCCAAATGTCCTCCGGTCACCATCAAGGCCCTCTCTCTTCTCAGCTCCGCCCTCGACCCCACTTCACTGTTCGACACAGCCATTCGAGTGGCCGCCTTCACTGCCAAGTTCTGGTCTTGTTGCCGTCTCGGGGAACTGCTTCCCCCCTCCGCTCATGATTTCTCTCCCTCCAAACATGTCACATGCTCTGTCTTGCCTCTCGTTGTCACTGAAGGCCTCGCCAATGACTCCAACTACTCTTCCTTTCTCATCCCTTGGACTAAGACCACTCGGGAGAAAGGTGTGCTCATTTCTATTATGGCGCGTGCTCATCAGACAGACTCCCTCACAGCTCTACTTCAGCACGAGCACATCAACTCCGGCCTCCCAACGGTTGCCCCACTGTTTGCCTACAATTCCCCTTCTGGCTGGGTCCCTCTTACCAAGCCTAATTTCATTGCACATTGCAATGAGGTTTGGGTCTCCTTTGGTTTTCCATCAATGCCCGGGCACACCTTTCGTATCTGGGGCACTACAGAGCTGCTCCTTCAAGACATTAACCCCGACGTCACAGCAGTTCAAGGGTGTTGGTCGTCCCGGGCCTTTTTGGAATACTGGCATCGCATAGAGACCGTTTTGCCTCTCTTTATTTCTTCATCATCTAATGTCACTCAATTCCTTCACATAGATAATATCATGTCTGATTTTGTCAAACAACACCATCTTTCCATACCCCGCCTCTCCGCTACACGTACCCTGTGATCGGGCGGTTCTTTTGGTATGCTGTGCAATTCTATTCTTTTTTTTGCAACTCTAGGTGTGTGTCCCGGTCACAGTCTCGGGTTGTGAGTTGCACTCTGACATGGTCCTGTCATGCCCCCTTTCATTTCGCCTCCTCCTCCTCGTCCCACGTCTCCCTTTTGCATGATTTGGACTCACCTGCGCTTCGAAGGTTTGGTCTGCTTGTCGTCGCAGAATCCCATCATTCTGCACATTCTGTCACACTCGCTGACCTCCCCCCATACATTCATCAGTTCACGCAGACTCAGTGCAGTCGGCCCCAGACCAACCTTCCCACACACACCAGTGAATCTAACAATCAGATTTGTGTAGAGAACCTCAAGATCATTCTCAGTTCCCATTCACAAGTAGATACTTGTCCGTAGTCGAGTTCTCACAATAGACTCTCCCCACTCTCCTGCAACAGCAACCCGACCACGAAGGCAGTATCACTAACATTGAGAATGCAAAAAGACTCAAGTGTCAGGATACATTAGTGTTGCCGTGACTTAGCTACTGCATAGCTGACTTTGGCTCTCTGTGGCAGCCACATGGCTCGGCTGTGCTCACCGAGTTAGGTGATTGTTCCTGGCGCAGCGTGACTGGAATAGCAACTGAAGCCGACTTCCAGCCGCATCCGACTTCAGCTGACTTCAGCTGGCTACCAGCCAGCTCGAGTCGTGGGTTATCACTCGCATGGGATGGAAATTGTAGACCGAATTAGCATTTCGAAGTCCAGTTGCATAACTGATAAAAAACCCTAATTTAACCGAACCCTGACCGCTTGTAACCGCTTAAAGAGGTTCGGTTATGCCCAATTACAGATAGGTGCAGTTAAGGTTACAAGAAATCTCGAAATTTTCAAAACTGGACAAAAACCAGTCAAAACCGGTCCAAACCGGTTATGGTGGCTGTGCGATTTACATCCCTATATCCCCTACGCTTTCCCGATTTATCCATATTTTTTGCGTATTTTTCCATCAAGATTTGACTTTGATATCAATATATTTAGAATTTATCCACATGGAGGACGAGATTGCTTGTATCTCAGGCGCATCACTACCGATTGGCCTCAAAACTTGGTCAGATGGTCGATAGGGGTTTCTACTACATCCGGTAGTGGGAACCACTTCCTAACGAGTCCGAGATTGAATATTCTGGCTACTTCAAGCACATATTCGAGAAAATCTTAAAATGGCAATATCTCGAGATGCTGTGAACCGATTAATGTAAACAAATTATGGACAGAAAGCTATGAGTGCATGTGAAGTTTCGGCTACCACAGAACCGGTCATAACCGGCTACCGAACCGAGGAAAACCGATCAAAACAGGTTTTTATCGGTTCAGTCTATATTTTGTCCAAATTAGGAATTTCCATAACCGGTTAAGGTTTCGGTTATGCCCAAATAAGGCAAATAACCGGACCGAACTGGACTTTAAAACGCTAGACCGAATACAAATCCGAATACAAAAAACCTCAATTTCATCGACGTCGCACTCGTACAGTAGTACAACAACAAAGGATCCAAAATAAAATAAAAAGATGATGTTAAAGTCGATGAAAAAAAGGTAGGCACCTGATCATTGACATTGAGGTCACCGTGAGCCTCGGATGACGCAGCCCGCTACACCTAGTTGAATGTTGTCAAGCAACACTGAGTGGTAAGGAAAATGGTCATAACTCACCTGCGTGTGCACCATTGGACCCTGATCCGGCGAGGCAGCTGGTTCAAACTTGAGCGAGGTGAACGCTGTGTTGAAGGCGTGCACGAGGTGTGACTCGTGTGAGGACTCGTTGACAAGCTGCGACATCTGCGCATACAAGAGGGTAAAGTTGGCAAAGGTCTTCCTTGATAATTTGAACCTTGTCGAGTAGTTGGGGATTGGCAGTTTGAAGCAGAGATTGTAAGTAGTCATAGTCAGGCGTCTCTGAAAACGCAAGCATGCGGGTGTAGAGCAACATATTGGATAGCTGAGGAAGGTGGTGTTTGGTGCACAGTTGATCCACAGCTGTCGTTTGCTTGAGGGCAAGCACAAGCACCTCCAGATCATCACGGCGACCTAATTTGCCTCCCAGATGACTATTGATAGAGACGAAGGCCGGCGTTCCGTTGAGGCCATATTGGTCATGAAAAGGTACATGTTGGCCTGTTGTAGGGTGACGATACGGCCGCGCAAGACCGAAGTCGGCAAAGAAGATAGTCATGGTGTTGTCGAGCCCAACGAGAATATTTTGGGGTTGGACGTTGCTGTGAATGAAACCACGAGCATGGATGTATTGAAGACACAGCAACTACTGGTTGTTCCAACTTAGGCAACTTGAAGTAAAGAATCGTCTCCAAATAACACTCACCAGTTGCTTGCCAATATATTGGACAGTGATTGGGTTGAATTTGATTCATTTCTTGAGGAGGTCCTGCAAAGACGGACCTAAAAGATCAAGGACAAGAGCGTCGAAGTTTTTCTCGCGGCCAAACCAGTGGGCACGTGGGAATCAGTGGGATACCTGTTGACAAGTCTTGGCTGAGTTGCTGGAGAATTTCAGCCTCTCGCTTAACAAATGAGGATCTCCCATCCATGAGTGGTTCTAACTTGACTGCGTAGGTTTGGCAATTGACGATGTTCAGCTGACACTTTGTAAATGGTAGCTACGGATTCCCATCAACTTCAACTGTTCCAGAAAACGACTGGAACAAATTACCGAATGATCCAGACCCTAGATGCCCAGCGACTCTATATCTACCGTCAATCCGGTGAGGAATATTTTGCTCTTTTGGGTCCACTTGATGAAGCTGTGGCTGACGCATGTTTGAAGACTTAATGGAGAGACACACGGTGAGCTTCCAGACTTGCACGGAAAATATTTGTGAGTAACACACAGGTGACAGCCCACTCATATGCCAGCACTTATTAGGTCTTATCAAGGTTATCATTTCCAGCATCATTTTTGGTCTTTGAAGTGTTTTACCATTTTAGGTTCGCTATCTGGATCGTGTCGGTGGCAGCCCCAAGGTTCCAAATGTGTCCAGGCAGTGGCTCCCCAAACTTCGTTTTTGGAAGGGGCCGTGGATAGGAAGTTACCAGGTCAACAGGGACATCTTATTCATTATTATCACACCCCCTCCCTAGATCCACAGCCTGAGACTCACCATCGTCCTCCACCTTGAATCAGGTCTGCCACCACCTGTAATCGATACAAGTACAACTTCAGCTGCTACCGACCACAAAATGATGTCGTCCGTCACCACCATAGGCGGTTACACGCCTAGCCCTCGAAGAGTCCTGATCACCGTACCCGACCCCCCCTTCACGATGTCAAAACCACAAGCAAATTCTGTCCGACAAAGATCTCTGGCGATAGAAATCGCTGGCAGAATAGCTACCCAGAAGCCCCTAGCTTCCCTGGCTGTGCCAACCACATATACTGCAGTTCAACCTGATAGTGAGATGATGGGTGGAGGATTGGATCCACTCATGGATCTTTCAGGCTTACTTGATGCAATGTCTCTCAACACACTCAATGAGCCAAATTGTCTGACTCTCCACGCACCTGACTGACCTTTCCAGAATCATGCAATGGCACAGCTGAACATCTTGTTCAAATACTCAAGGGCCGCAAGAACAGTCAGGAAACTGTGGTAAGTTCCGATAATGATGCTGTGATCGTGCCGCAGTAGTGCTCACCAAATTTATCATTCCAATTAATCCATTAAATAGAAATTATCGTCGGTTTCTCTCGAGCAATTCAATATTATCCAACAAGTCGCTTCCTGACACTCAACCGCTTTGGGAAAGCCACAGTGAGCTTCTTATCTCTTACTGTGAGGTTGTCGTCCTTAGTGTTTAAAAGTCCGGTCCGGTCCGGTTTTATTGCCTTATTTGGAATAACTGAAACCGGACCGGTTTTTTTAAAACCCAGATATCAGTTTATTTAAACTGAAACCGCAAAAAAACCGAATTTCGGTCCAGTTCGGTCTTTTTCTCGGTTTCGGACCGGTCTCCGAATGA
>JBBPPY010000936.1:0-14728 GCA_038092195.1 Leccinum barrowsii | reverse complement strand
GCATACTTCTGTTGTTCTCCAGGAGTGTCCACGTTAGCCGTGAACAGAGGGATGCCATGGCGACATATTAGCGCCATCAGTCCGGTGTCATCGAAGCTTTCCATGGACGTCTTCTGCTTCTTTCCGTCAGCAGCTTCGTAGGACGATTCGCACAAGTCGATGGCTTCATCAGGAACAGATCTTGAAGTACGAGCACGAGGGACCTTACTCTTCCTTTCCTTGGCAATATTGGCGCCCATTGCATCTACTTGATGCTTCGGAAGGAAGTAGTCGGGATTGTAAAATGGTGGGCTATCACCAGCTGATCGTCGGTGGCGATGATGGAAATTGCCGTCAGTGGCCACGTGGATGTCGCCTCCTTGAAACCCTTGCGTTGGTCGACCAAACACTCTGCCCCAAAAACAGGCAGGGCAACGCTGCACCAGAATAGTATCACAGGCACCGGAGCTCAGTTGTGTTGTCGTGGTAACAGCAGGCGAAGAGACAACAGATGTGGAGACTTGAAAGGCCATCTGTGAGGGACCTGATGGTGTGGCCGGATTGACGAACGGTTGTGCAATGGTAAGGGGCGAGGAACGTTGGGGTGTGCCTGGGACGGAGTTTTGTGGACAATGAGAAGCCTTCGCAGCCTTGACGTGATCACGGAAGGTCTGGATAGTGGCTTCGATGCCACGTTCAACTTCCAGCTGCAAGATGTCATACCATTGCACGGCCGAGCCTAGACTGCACCGAAAGGGATCTTGCACTGCCTCTCCCTGCCAGATAGGTTTGAGCTTGAGTTATTGTGTATGAACCACAATGAACTCACGTTTTTGTTGACTACTCTGAAGCCTCGGCGACTGTAATGCGTATGCAGTGCTGATGCGAGAGCATTAATTGCATCACACGACCGCTCAAATAAGGCACGATAGAAGGATAGCAAGTCGACGGATACAGCCATACGAGGTTGAGAGGGCGCCGTTGGAAAGAAACCGAAATGAACGAGAATCTGAGGACCGGTAGAACATTTGCAGCTGAAGATCTCAATTGTTTCGAAACCTACCAATTTGTCTGGTGAGGCCCGGATAGAATGAACGAATGATATGGAAGTACTTACGATCGAAGAAGAGGCAGAGTACTTTGGAGCTTTTGCGCAGGCAGCTGGCCTTCGAGTCTTTGCATAACGAGAGAGATGTAGGAGGTGTTGGTAATGGCTTCCCTAGTGTGCTCGACGCATAATGTTGGTAGGGTTCGATTAACGTAGGAATCAACGCTTTCCAACTGGCACACAGCCGCTGGGCAGGAGGGTCTGGAAGAATACGCCGTTCGACCGTCTTGAAGTTTTTGTTGTGGGCATCACTGACTTCATCATCCTCGGGTGGTTGTAAGGCTGAACTCAAGTCTTCTGTCTCGCTAGGAACATAGTCTGCATCTGTCGGATCAAAGTAATGGATGTCGTCGTTGACTTCGACATCTTCACCGATTATTCCATCCTGTGGGATGTCTTCCTGACTCTGAGCCGACTTGGATGCACAAGACTGGAGTTCATTGAGTCTCGCTAGTAGACGGCGACGCCTGATCTCAACTATGGGGACAAAAACAATTGTTCTTGTATGTTTCGGATCCCTGGGACGCTTTGGGCTTTCGAAGTGCTGTCCGAGTCCGTTCGTTGTAATTTGAGCATTACGGGTACCGGGTCTTGTACGCATGAGAGTCGAGACTGAGGTGGAGGTAGAGTAGGTAGAGTACGCTGGAGATATGCTTTAAAACATAGGAAGTAATGGTTGCCGGTTGCCAGTGGTGCAAGGAGACAACTGTCGGTGCCCAAACGGTGCAGCAAGAAGACACCCGGAGAGCATCCAGAGGACATCTGAAGAGCATCCAGACGAGTCCGACATTGCGCGCGGATGATCCAGTGAACTACTATTGAGGCTCTGCTGGACGCCAGGCGAGGCCCAATTTGGTTCTCGGGCGCGTGCTATTGATACATCCGGCCGGGGATGCGCGCGAAGCGAAGCAAGAAATACGCTGGCCTCCATCAACCGCGGTAGTTACGAAGATTGAATGAGTGTGTCGAGAGTGTGGATCGCCGCAGCTACTTCATCTAATCAAACAGACGTTCACTGATCCGACTCGTTGAAAAGAACATAGATGTTACCGTTGAGTATCTGCATCTTGTGCCATGCCAATAGCACTAAGCATGTGTTTCATCAGCGAACTGTACCGTTCGCTCTGCCAGTTTCAATGCCTGGCCAATAGTCAGCGAAATCGGAGAGGTGCACTTGGGGACAATAGACTCGCCCGTTTAAGGTTATTGTTATGAAGAAGAGGTCGCACGACGCGTTCGCCGCAGCAACGCTCTTCTGGTTCGCATCGAAAGCCTTCTAGACGTATTTGGTACCAGTCAAGAAGACCTAGGCGCAATCCTGTTCGACCTGGTCCCCACCTTGCTCGCTTTGATACGCTCCAACCCTAACAACAGTTGCGCGGCCCACTCGGACGGATTCTAGACCCAACGGTCAGTACCAGGTCGGAATAAAGCGGTGAGAACGGGTTGCTCACCACCTCAAAACTTCTCTGCCAAGCAGCTTTCGAGACCGATGCGAGGCACGAGGGAGTTGTAGGAGTTGTTGGAACAGTTTGAGAGCTTGAGGGTAACTTCCGTCTCGCGTGTTTGTGTCAAGAACGCCAAGGTTCCACGCACGCACGCCCTCTCCACCTTCCGCTCCAGCTCTCTCTCCCGTATTGAGGAACTGTGCAGTTCCTCTTTTGAGGGTGCGCCAACGAGTCCGTCATCCCCTGTACAATAATCATGAACGAGCACAATCCAAACCGACGTTGAACGTACGTTCGATTGCAGAATGTACAACCCGCTCGGCGCTGGACAGTGGAAAGATATCCTCTTCGCCAGTATTTCCAAGCGAGCTTCGCCCACGCGGTAACCCTCTTGACTTTCCTTGAGTAGATCGAGTCAGCCTACGACTTCCCCGGCGCTCGTCAGGGCGAGTGAGGTTCTGTCCGAGAGCGACCGACACGAAAGAATTCGAGGAAAGCGTGAATGGCGTTTTCATATACAGTACACTGTAGACAGAGGGTCTGACTTGTCTTTGGGAACTTCGAGAATGCGAACGAAAGCGTCGTCGGAGAGACCGAATGACATTGTAAGGGCCGTCACATCTGACATAAAGGAGTCGCGGCGAAGACTCGGAGAAGGTGAATCACAGCGACAAGACGGCCATTGGCCCATTACATACTACCAATTCGTCAGACCTCTCATAAGTTCAGAAACTTTAGTTCAAAGGCTATCTAATTGTCAGAGTCAACTCCATCATCATACACTGCGTACATAGTTCGGATATCATTGTCCTCTTCGTCAGATTCCGAAGAGGCAGACTCGGGATCCAAATCAGCTTCAACTTCCCATTCCAACGACTCTGACTCGCCGTCCCATTGAGGCAGTACAAACTCGGATTCATCGCGATCATGAATATCCACGACCATCGCTGTCGTGCTGCTTCCTGCATGATCTTGAGACTGAGACGGTACTTGCATCGAAGGAGACATTGTAGCTTGCACAGCCGGTTGATCTTCAGTCGTAGTGGACATCTGGCACCGATTCTCGTCGTCGTCCGCGTCGGAGCTCGGAACATGAGAATATGTATGACCAATACCTAGGCCCCAGTGATACCTGAGGAGCATATCCCGATCGACGAATCTTCGATCCTAGTATTAGCTAAAAGCCATGTACGCGTACGAGCAGGTCTGCCGTACCTGTTGACATAATAATAATTCCAGGTATCCAAGTCTCCTGAGATACCCCCTTCAAGTTCTCGTTGCATTTTTCCATGCCTGAATGCGGGTAAGAGGTGGCAGCCCCTCAACACATCTGTGGGGTCCACAAAATCAAAAGCCGCAGGGTCACTAGCCTCGATGAACCTCAAAGCGTGAAGGCCGTGTACGTCTTGTTCCGGTACCCGTTCAAACCACCGCACATGCAGGAAGTCCAACCGCCGCGGTTGGTAATCCTTCATCCCAGGCCCGATGTATTGGACATTAGCATGATATATGCCGATGATCCTTGCATAACAAAACCTATGATGATCCTCCTCGGATTCTGAGCACCGGTGGAGCATCATGATGTCCCGGTGCTCGGTATTCGGATTGAAGATATCTTCGGCACGACGAACGTCGTATGTCGTGTAGTTGACCCGAAGGACATGATGTCGATAGATACGATTGTTTTTTAGGATGACATGATAAGGGCTGACATGCAAAGCACCGAATCCATCGTCAAGCCCAGCCATGAGCACTGAATTGGTATCCCCATCGAGTTCTGCGTTTGTTTCGTGATATGCCGCGATGCGAGGCAGCAGATGGTGCTTTAGCTTAAGCACGAAGTCCTAAATTCACATTTTTGGCACATCATCAAAATATAACATGGTGAATGTCAGTCACCTTAACCGCTGGGTCATTGCCAGCATGTTGCTGGCCGAAAGTTGAGACATCCACAGGGATGTTTTGCGATTTTCCGACCTGGTAGTGTTGCCTGGGGTCTTTAGGAATAGGCTCCAGCGTTGTGTGGCGCATAGCATCACAATCCACACTCTCGCGAATGCGTCGTATTCGTAACTGGCGTCTTTCTATTTGAGTAAGCTGACGAGTGAAATCTTTGCGGCTAGTCCGAAGAAATCTTGCTTTTCCAACACGGTGCTCGCGTTCTCCCTGTGAACGGACAGGGATCAGAATAAAAAGAAAAAGCCAATTTGGGTGTGGATTTCGCACCAGTTGCGTTGAATAGGAATCGGTCGTGCCGTACCTCCTGATCGAAGTCACGTAGTCACCGAGGGCGTGCATCTTGTATGTTTGCAAGTTGAGGGTCTTCGGTCGACGTGACACCGCTTGGGATGATGATTTACCTTTTTGAGATTGAGACTGGCGCTGGCGCTGGGACTGTTGCTGACGGCGTTGCCGACAATCGGACTCACGCCTCAGTTCTCGAGTCTGGAAAGCTGGGCATGTATGAGTACTGAATGCACGAAGCTCTCGTCCAAGGGATGCCGTGACGTCATCCATGATTTGGAGAGTTTCGTCGGTATGCATGCGAAGTTTCGCAAGCCCATGCCAATGACACAGAATGGAAAGAAGCTTCAGCACCGATGAATTATGAGGTTCCGGAAACAGTCCGTCAAAGACGGGCATGGCGCACTGGAACAATCATCAGATTAAGCCAAACAAGTCGTTCAGAGCACTAACCTGTAAGATATCTTCGAAGTCGAAAGCTGCGGTTCTCTTCATATCCGAGACATTTCGAGAAAAACGGCGAATAGTGTCCCGCCCAAATGTCGGGATTTGGCGGTATCTAAATGCGAGCGTGAATAAACAGAATGGAGTGCATTCGGACAGAACGTAGACCTGCGATCGAGCTCGTGTACCTTGCTCTCTTCCAGGCATTCCAGCATGCGAAGAAGATGCGCAAAGACCGCTTTCCAAACCCCCAGTTCAAATTCATGGAGGAGGTCCACCACTAACATCAGGAAAAGATCGAAACCAAGAGGATACAACCTTTCCGAGAACGCGTTCTGCATAACATCATTCGCAGTGAAACACCAGTAAAGCTTCACACTAGCAACTCACTTACCGATGTCAAGACCAGTGATTCCGGTTTGAGCATGACTTCGACTTGATTCGTCGTGATAGCGTAGTTACTTCCATAAACCAGGTCCCGCGCAGCATGTACCGTCTCGATACGGTCGAGATTATCATGACGGGCAAACAACTGCCGATCCTGCATATCTTCCTTAGTTGCAAGATTCTGAACCTCGCTCAAAGTTATCGTGCAACGAGGACAAGGGCAGGTGCCCAGGTTTCGTATGGACGCTATAAGTGTTCTGTAAGGAAAAAAAAAATCAAACAATGACTTTGAAAGGGCAGATGAAGCTAACTTTTCCGGGTAGTCTGCTGAGTAGGTGATGATCCTAGGGTAGAAACGGCGCTTTAGACCATCACAACAGGTGATCACAACACCGTGTTTGTAAGCAGTGATAAACTCTTCATCCAGAAGAATTTTCCACTGTGCGTGGAAAAATTCTCGATTGCAATGAGTCATCAGAGGATCACTCAATGTTTTACCTCCCGAATGACTCATCACAAAATCTTTGAAAGCGTCAGGAAGCTGCAATGACGGACCAGTGAGATACATAAACGGATGCGTGTCAACCGCGATCGCTCACCGTCTGAAAATAGGCGCCGTGAGAGCAGGTGTTGTTTGATGGTTGGCACCGGCGATATTTTGATTCATTGCCAAAATAGACGTAAAGTGGCCAAAGCTTTGTGCCGCCGAACGTGGAGAGTTGCGTTGCGTCTGACCAGAACATGAACGCAGCAATAACTCGAGGTAAGTCACAGCCAGGTTCCGGAGGTGATTCTTGCAACTCCTTGTGTGCATCAAGGAATGCGCTGGAGGTGAAGAGCTCTCCATGCACCTTTACATCCCTTTTTCTGTGAGGTGGGTTCCAAAGTAGATCATATGGTTCATAGTGGAAATGCGCCGCTTGGACGGGATCTGTGATTTTTTCTTCCATGATTGAAATGAGAGAACGATGGTGGAAGTCTGGTACAGTGAAAGATTTAGGACCGGGATTGACTGAACGACCATGAAAGGGGACGGAGATGGTGATTTGAGAAGATTTCCACCCGCGGTCACTACTCAACCACCCGGGAGTGTCCGAGCCCGCATCGGAATCATGATCACCAAGTTCTTTATTGATGGAATCCCATGCGATCCCGTCCAAGTTGGTAGCATCAAATGCGGGGTTCCCGATGATACCGAGAAGCTGCTTGAAGTTCTCCCGCGATTTCTGTGCACCCAGATTCCAGTACCAGTCACCTAAGCGCATAGCGCTCTCGTTCGGGTAAGGACGAAATGGGTTACTTGTCTCCGGATGCTGGGTACCGTGGACGGATGGTTGCAGTAGTACATGTTTGATCGAATACGGGTCATCCGGATCGTGCGATGGAAGTGTTTCCGTAGTATAGGCACGAAATAGACTGAATTTGTTCATCAGCGTTCTGAAAGGTCTGAGTAACGGATGGGACGGGGATGTTGAACCAGATGGATTGGATACTGTGGTTGTCGTTCCCAAAGGGGGCCTTTGCCCATGGTTCGATAACTGGAAATGCCCTTCTGATTCTGTCGGTGGGGAAGGATCACTGACCAATTCCAAAGGCGGGAGAGGTGGAGGTGGCTCAGGTAACACATCTCGGAAACGTGCTGGCAATCGGCGAGCTCTACGAGACCGACGTTGCGCCAGAGGTTGATCATCCTAGACACGCTCAGCATCATTGATGAAGCTCATTCGCAACCGATCCATACCTCAAGGCAAATCGCAATGTTCGAGTTGCGCGCTTCGTCGGTGTTCACTGTAGAAGGCTCGTGGATATGCGAAGAAGAGGGCACGTTCTGCACGATGGTTTAGACAAAGTATTAAAAATAGGGGGTACCATGCCTGTCGAACGCCTTGCTCATAAATCTCTCCATCGTCTGCTGAGTCTTGCTTGTCCCTATAGCCACTAGCAATCGAACCCTCGTTGGCGCTGGCACATCTCGAGAGGGATAGTCTAGCTTTTTTAGCATGATAGACCTCCTTTGCCTTCACAAGGACGCTCGAGAGTCTTTTCTTGCCCTTGCGGCAGCTTTTTTCGTGCCTGGTGAAACCTCCAAGGTCAGTGAATGTACGACCACAGATGCATGTATTCGTGAGAATTGTGTCGGACATAAGTATAATTGATAACTTGTAGTGGATGTGGTTCTGAGTTACTGAAGCGAAGGAACGGTTCGTTCGTTTCTATCAACTTCTGGCTTGCTTCTTCAGACGCAATTCTGATAAAGGATCGACTCACCCAAGGCTAGTGAGTCACGGTATGTTCCACTTAAAGTCACGGCAGGGAGTCAGGGACGAGATCGAGATCTGAAGATCCGATCTGCGTGATCCAAGATCCTCACCGATATGGGCCGATCAGTCCGACACCGCGTTGGGCCATGCATGATTGAGACCCTGGGTACTCCATCGAGTGGGTCCCAAACGCGCTCACTGCAACTTGCGAAATGTCTCCAATTGACCATGTCCAGGACGATGTAAACGTCTTGCTCCGTAAAATACTAGAGTTCAACAGACGTCTGAACAATGTATCGTGTGGATGTTCTGAATCGTCGACTGCCCACGCAAGAAGCGATTGGCGTAGCCTGACACTGGGCCCATGATCATCGGCATCCGAACTGATATATGCCAGTGATCCGAGTCACACGACACTAGTATATCTACTACTGTCAGGATCTATCGAGACTATCGGCCCATCGGAACCATCGTGACGACAGTAAGTCAGACATAGCCAGCCTGTGTATCTCAGTTTTCAGATAGATCACATATATTGAAGAATATTCTAGACGGAGAACGCATGGCCTAGACAATCGCGGTGCAACTTGATAGAAGTAGATATCATATAGACATAACAACGACATCCATTCCTTGAATGTAATGTACAAAACGTGGCACTGGTATCAGATGAACTACGACCCAAACTGCAAGTACGAGCTTGAAGACGCGCCAAGAAACGAGCCCAAGGTCAAAGCAACAAGGCAGCATCTTGTTGATGCGGGATACAGTGATGCGGAGACGACTATGAGCTTCGAGTGAAGTAATACCGCCTTTGTCTTTCCGTCGGACCGCTCCGCGCTCCTCAGAATAACTTGAATAAATGGCATCAGTTTCGGCAACTCAGACGAACAATGATACATACCAGAGTCGACGACAAATAATCAACGTAGTGCATACACGCCTTGAGCAACACCGAGTCCTAATGACACGTTCATCGTCTTGGCCGGATCTACGAGCACCTTGAGAAACGTCAGTATCAATACCTGAGCCTTCAGGTTGTTGATCGTTTCCCAAAGCTGGCGTGGAAAGTCTGGTCTGGCCCCACTCTGAGACCTGTGCGGGCGTGGGCACTGGCAAAGATTCAGCAGACAGCACGGGTAGGTCACCGGGCAGAGAACCAGTCCAAGGGCTTTCGCAGAGGGAACGCCATTCTCCGAGGGAACCAATAATTGGGGATATGCGGCGCATACATTCACTTGTACGCGTCCACTCGGCGTCTGTTGTGCGGGAGAGGGTGGCAGCTACACTGAACGTCACCGACGCGTTTTGTTGTGTGACATTTAGGGCATGGTGAGAGTTGCCGCAGCGAACAGTAGGCCATCACCTAACAGCTCAGTTGACCCTTCTACGACGGGAGGATGAGTTTGACGCCATAACCAGACGTATTTCGCATGGTCATGCGAGCGGCCTCTGGCACAGAAACAACGCGCATAATGTGTTCCGGATGATAACGGTCGTCAGACTGAGTCAAAGACATCAAAAAGGAATTAATACACATACCCCTCTTGATTGACGCATGCATGTGTCTTAATGCCGAGTGGGATGCGTATAGCTCGACTCAAGTCCCTCTATGTAGGCCTCGGGGATGCATGCGGGTGACTCAGGGTGAGTGCTTGAACGAAAGCATGAGATTGACGCATATATGCGTCTTAGTGTCAGGGAATGGATAGCGCAAACCCTGAACCCTGGGACAAACATCCCCAAATAAAGATTTAGCGAAAACAAGTTATGTAAGTGCCCACGCGGCAAATTCCAAGTCCGTCCATCCTGCAGGGTAGTCGGAATCGCGCTGGAACCAACGCGCGAACAGCACTATCTATCATTGGCTGTCACCTATATCGGGTAATGTCGCGTTTCTGCAAATTATGTGATTTGAAACGTGATGACAACGCAACCTCCCCGGCGTTACGGTTGCATTCATACAGAAAGGTACCCGGTACAGTATGTTATAGGGATTTCTGATTCCATTTTGATCAGCAGGTCAACGTGGAGCGTCCAGACAAGATCGTAGTGAGCAAGTATCAAGGGTTGGGTAATACAATATCAATGTAGTGGGCGCATATACCCTCCAGACACCCGAGTAACAAAACACTCGCCGAAAATGAAAGAAGGCTGTAAGGACAGTACATAAATAGAACATTGGGATCATTACATGCAACATCATACAAATCAGGAAGTTAAAACGAATTTTTTGTACTCTACTTCATGAGAATAACTAAGAGTTAATAAAATAAAGAAAGAAAAAGGAAAAGAGTGTTCATGCCTTGAATCAGTCATGATCAGCAGGGAGACGGTGGACCATTAAGAGTCGACCTACACGAAAATGACCGGCAGAAAATGACCGTAAATTATGCTCACAAACAGCGTGAAAATACTTCGCGCCAACAGTCGCGGTCCCCTTGACCGGATCCCGTTCAGATATCAACTGTTCGATATCCTCCTGGCTCAGGTAGCGTCGCAAAAGCATTTCACGTTCTTCATATGTCCGTTGGATGCGGAGAAGTAACTTGACCAACAACTGTTTCTCGTCCAGGGTTTCCTTAAATTGTTCCAATATACTGTCCAACGATTGGAAGTGTGGGCCAGGAGATAATGCCTGGCAATGCATTGTGAGCAAACATTCTTAATGGCTCAAAATAAATAAATAAATCACCATAAGAGAAGAAGCTTTCAGCAGAGAGTCGTAATATGTGAGGAATTTGTCAGGCAGGCCACTAAGATCTACATCCAAAGGTAGGGGACAAGGGGGTGATTCAAGGACAGTATGACATGAAGTATGAAGAACGGCAGGTGGTTCTTCCCCAGGAAGCAACTTAAACACCGTGGAGAGGTTAGTCGGCGGGGAAGGCTTCATGACGAAAGGTAATTGGCAAACGAGAAGAAATGCATACCTAAATATCTATTCCTGAACCGTGACAGTGACAGGTCACAGTGCATAGCTTGAGGGCCGGTAATTAATACAGATCTTGAGATCTGAGATTGGATCTGTGACGTGAAAAGGGTCAGATCTTTCGTGGAAGACTCGTCTACAGGGACTCGGACATAACAAGTAGTCCACCCACTGTCACATGTCACATGTCACGGTTGGCATGCCCAAATCAACAGCATCAAATCGTAACCCAATCGTAACCCGCCAGTCCCAGCCAAGTCCCAGCACTGAAATGAAATGGGTCAGCAATGACAAACAGATTATCTACTACTTGAAAACATATCCTGTCAGCTTCTCAAATGGTGTATGGGAATATACGCTCGCCGTGCCAACTTGAAGCTTAATAACCAAACTTGCAAGGTGACAGCGTGACAAGCACAGCAGCACATACTGACCACTTGTGCATCCAATGGACATGGACAAGTGCCCAGACACGTCGTGGCCCCCGCGCAGCCGTGGTACTGTGCGCCATGTGCACGTCTCAGGCAGCACCAATGGACAGGCGAACAGGCCAAGGTGTCTCAGGTGCGAGTGTGGTCTGGAGAAGCAATATTCGAGCGGGACGGCAAATGCGTTATTCGATGGTAGGGCAACTGTGCACTCCGCGCTCGAGAGGATGATCGCCCGTTCACGATTCACGAAGGGTAGTGCCAAAGAATTAACAGGTGAAGGTGAGCCAGGCGAGGGACGCGACGACCCACTCGAGCATGCGGCGAAGGGTCTGGGTGTGACGTGGGTTGGTAAGCGGGACTCAGAAGAAAAGGAAGGCAAAAGGATGTCTAGCCCCGGTGCACTTGATGAAGAGGATGTTGGGGTGGCTAAGTAGTCGGTGTTATGGAGGGGAAGGAAGGGGATATGAGGTGTCGAGGAATGTGTGATGTATACTACGCTGCCGAAAAAGAGGACGATGGTTGTTAACTTGAAGGCAGTTTGTCAACCATCAAAGTGGATTTACAAGTTAGAATCATCGCGTTTTTCAAGGTCATTCTGTGTGGGAGCATAATCTTGAAGTCTTTAGTAGTGCTTGAATGTTTTCGTTGTAGCCTATCCCAATGTCCCGGATTACGGCGCTTGTCCTCGAAGATGTTCTTCATTTCGCGTCGCTGAATGCTCATCGACCTCGATCATATCGTGGAACTGAAAGACGACGATATATAAGAGTGTCTGCGGTGCGAGTCTCTGTCCTCACGTTTAGATGGCGTTCCTCTGGAATCACCCCCGCACAGGCTCTCCAGCGCCGGCGGGTACCCGTTGTTTAGAAACTTTGCAAGATATCATTCTTGACAAGCGCGGCTATGAAGATCACCCTCACGATCAATTGCAAACTTACACGGTGGAAAAACTGAGAGAAACTGGCGAAAGAGATGATTCAGCTTCACCAGAGTTTCCGTATTCCATCTGATTCCGCCGCAAGCATTTCGGTGATGTCTCCCGTTCATGCAGGTACTTCAAGACTTTGAGCACCTCAGCACAAGATGAACGAGTCTGGATTATAAGAAATAACTACTACCTACCTCGGCGGTGACAGGACGCTGGTTTATCTTCCTGAGCTCCTCAATTACCCTGGGATCCTGTCGAAGGTTCTTCTGGTAGTCGAAAAGGAGGTACTTATCATAGGAAATCTGACTTGAGATATCCACTGAACCTTGTCAGAGTTGACAAAAACGGGAACACGAGACAACGGACCTTTTTCTGTACGTTGTCCAACAAGTTTGGAGAGTCACAACAGAGAAACAGATCAGAATAACATGGGATTCGGGGTACCAGCTGAGAGGCCGGAGCCGGTCATAATCTTCTTGGCCTGCATCCATAGTGCCAACTCGACGTGTTTGCCTCCAAGACGATAGAAACATATTGACTTAAGAAGACGAAACAATGACATAAAAGGGAAGAAAGAAAGGTATGCCAGTGTGCAAGGAAAGACCGCGCTGAGGGGACGTTGAATCAAGTTCTAGTAAGTAAGTACTGTAGGTGACTAGGTGGTTGGGGAGGAGTTGGTGGCCAAGTGGGTTGCGGCGTGGGGGCTCGGAGGTTCTTGCCAAAGGTTGAGTAGAAAGGGATGGACGTCAGGCAGAGTGACTGAACACTCATCAGTAATTTGTGCACGGCCTTATCCGCAATTTTCTAGCACTTTTTCGGCACTTTGTCAAATTGAGGCACAAAGCTGCGCAAGTCGCTCAATGCCACTCGTTTTCTTGGATCGGACTTGTACCACACTTTTATTGCACTTTTCGTACTTGGGATGGAGTATCTCGATTGGAAAAAAAGGTAGAAAAAGCGGCTCAAGGTGTACCATATCATCCATTGGAAAAATGGAATAGTAGATAGAAACAGGGTAATTAAAGCGGTCAAAAATCTGCAAAAGTGGTAAAGGGAGGCACTAAAGAGAGCTCAGCATGAGTGCTCGCAGTGCAAATTCTTACCGAGTCCTCGTCGTGCTCGTCGTTGTGTTGCCAGTTGGCGTCACGCTGTTGCGGCATCGCGCCGTTGTTGTTTGTCGTCATTGTGTCGTGGTACACCGTTGCATCGTTTGTTGTTGCACTGTCACGTCGTATGTAGTCGTCGCGTCCACGTTGTCATCAGTTAGCTTATTGAGCGAGGGAAGGAGGATGAGAAGGAGGATGAGATGGACTCATCGTCGTCTCGTCGTCGTCGTGTCCTTGTCCACACCGTCATCACATCATCGCGCTGGATTGTCTATGCAAGCGAAGGAGGAGGGTGAGAGTGAGAGTGAGAGTGAGAGTGAGAGTGAGAGTGAGAGTGAGGACGAGGACGAGATGAACTACTCACCATCATGTCTCGTTGTCATCTCGTTGTTGTCCATGCCGTCGCGTTGGATGAAGTTAGAGGGGAATGCCCGGATGCGAGCGCACGGACGAGTGTTGACGCGTTGACGCATCATGGCATTAATGTGATGGGACGCCGTTGTGTCCTCACGGTGGGTGACCAGTCGTTGTCGCGCTGAAGTCGTAACATTGAACGACAAAGTTTTAAATTTGGTACTGAATTTTCAGAATTCTCACGCACTGACCATGCACCAAACTTCTATGCTAGTTTGCTCTAAGTAACCCCGGCAGTCGGTCATCGATCGACGACACGAGTCACACGACCACGACGCCATGACCACGACTCAATAACCCACGAAAACAACCCATCGGCACCAACGTCTCAGATGACGATGTGGCAACGCGACTTTGCCACGGCAGGGACACAAGGGCAAGACGAGGGACTCGGAGGACGAAGACGGACGACGATGTGCGTTCCCGCCCCCCCACTTAGTACTCACTAACTCCTCTCTCCCCAGCGTACCCCCACATCGCCAGGACATGACTACAGCGCATACACCCACCCCGCGACGTGGCGACAACGTCGATGAACGCAGCGTGACGACGATGTCAACGTGACGAGGATGTGCTGCTGACTGATGGGCAAACGATGGCATGATCGACGTACATGCCTCCCTCCCTCTCCCTCTCCCTCTCCCACCCTTTGCCGCACGACGCGACGACAACGACATGACGGTCCCATCTACGCTCCCCGTGACTCCCTCTCCCTCTCCTGTACACACGCCGTTTCAGGGACGACATGCCTACCCGCCTTCGCCTTCGCCCTCGCCCCTCCTGTCACTTGCCAATCCACAATGACAATGCCAACCGCTTCGAATAGCTCAAGTTATTACTCTGCCTGCCCGATCAATTGGAGGGACGACTCTGACGACGGCGCAACGGCACGCCAGCATGCCTCTCCCCCCTCCCCAGGCTGGACGCAACAACGACGGGGCACAACAACGACAAAGCACCATGTCGCCGGGGTACCATCAGGGCGATTGATCGATCGCGCGAAGCTATTGCGATTGCGCCATACGTTGCTGGCGAGTTCAGCGCCA
>JBBPPY010000935.1:0-14731 GCA_038092195.1 Leccinum barrowsii | reverse complement strand
CCGCAAATCGCGATTTTGGTGGTATCAATTGGACTGGTGGCCAGCCCTTGCCGTGTCAGGCTGCCTAAATGAGGTGATCCGCCCAGCCCCGATGCGAGCTCTGGAGAGAGCGTACATGTCCCCCAATTTTACTATCAAAGGCTTAATAGTATGTGTGGACTCGGAACAGTACTCAAGCAAGTTTCGATTTGCGCCGCGTTATTGTTCCTCGCTCACATCACTATCATCCAATCATCGTCAGTTTGACCCATGCATCACTCGGTTTGTTCCTATCCTGGACCCTGATGGCCGTGCATGTTCAAGTTGTTATGGCGGTTGGCTTCTCATTATTATTTAAGGTCTGTAGGTGGATGTTTCACCGCCAGTCCTTTCCACTCTACAATGCGATTCATTATGATAACCATATTTGCAGTCACCGGCAGACTGGTTGCTCCGGCCAATGCAAATCCTATACCAAACCGGAACTTGAAGGCAGGTGGCATGACCATACCACTTTCCAGACAATCTTCCTTTCTGAACTCCGAGTCCAACAAAAGCATTGATCTCGATGCAATCTGCTCTCATGGTATATCAGTCAGGGAGTACGTCGAATGAACCGTTGCATCTCGTCTGCTGACGCTTTTTTTTTAGGAAGATCCTTAGTGGCCTAGACAATTACGAGAGGAACACGGGGACGATGCATCCTTCCGCTGTGAAACGGCGCGAGTCTGAATTTGGAACGCGTGGCGCAGGCATCCCGCTGACAACTTCTCAAAATCACCTTTGGGTGGGCGAGATTTCGATTGGCACTCCTCCCAAGACCTTGAAGGGTAAATTCTCCTTGTATCATTCTGATATGTTTACCCTGATCTACGTCACAGTCCAAATCGACACTGGTGCAGCGTAGGTACTTTCTTTTAGCTCATACAGTTGTCTTTGTTCAGGTCAACGCAGCGATACGTGGGTGCTGCAAACTGGCTGTGCTGGGATTCTCGGAAACCGCGACCTCTGGGATCCCAATTTATCCAAATCTGCCGAGAGACAGTGGCCATTTGAGATCGATTATAAAGATGCAACCATCGTCGAAGGTGATGCATATACTGATAATGTAACCATCGCTGGATTCACTGTATGTTTTATATCGCTTATCGCTTATGAGCATCAAATTCTGACGCCAAGCCAGGCAGACCCTCAGACCTTTGGTTCTGTAACATCGTACACTCATGGGGTACGGAACAATGGAGATTCAGACGGTTTATTGGGATTGGCCTTCCCTTCCGTCTCGCACTTTGGTGCTGATCCGCTGTTTAAATCGCTAGTCAAACAAAACAGGGTGATCAATCCGACATTCTCATTTAAATTCTCTTCCTCTGGGGCCGAGATGTACGTCGGTGGAGCAAATAGTATGCTGTACAATGGTGACATCGCTTATACACGCATAACATATCCTGTGAGTTAGAATGGTCGATGGGAGTGGATGTTGCTGATATTGGCATCTATACAGGCATTGTGGCAGGTGTCCATGGACGACGTTCGTGTCAATGGGAACAAAGTCCTCGAAAATGTACCTGTGTATTTCGACACTGGTTCAACCTACATCTACGGAGATTGGAAGCAGGTTGCAGAACTGTACAAACACGTTGACGCTACCCTCCAAGTATATAGAGGTTATGGTTTCTATTACCGTGAGTTCCGATTGCGGGTACCATGTTGTTATTGTAACGACAGCCTGCAGTACCATGCGATTCTTTCCCAACACTAAGCTTTACCTTTGGTGGTAAATCGTTTGACATCCCTCCCGAATTTCTCAACATTGGACCAATTGAGGAAGGTTCTCCAAATTGTTTCACTGCCATTCTCGCCGAGCGCTCGCCTTATGGTGAGATTTCATACCTTGTCGCTTCCTCAACCACCTTTTGGGCGCTAGATGGACTCGTTCTGATTATATGGCCTAGAATTTTGGACCATTGGGATGACTTTCCTGCAGAACGTATACAGCGTGTTCGATTACAGTACTGTACAGGTCGGGTTTGCGAAACTTGCTTGAATCATCCCGGTACACGTGGATGTTTATGGATTTGATCTATTTATTTATTTATCTGATTATCAGTGGCGGAGTTCGTGGTAAAGACATCAAAGAGGTTGAGTCAACGTTGACCCGTTAAATTAGGGATGCATCCTAGTCCAAGAACGATTCCCATCATATCCTGGAATCAGGAGTCGGAGATTAGCGCCTGGCTCCGACTCTCGATTTGCACGGTTGTGCCCCCACTGCGATCGTGTGAGTCGGGGATACTAGTAGTTGCTTGATTGACACTTCAAACTTTTGACCGCTACATCATTCAGTTTGTTTCCACCTCTGATGGCCACAAATGATCATTCTTACTGTTGTCTTCGCTTTATTAAGGTCCGTAGGTGGATGTTTCACCCCCAGTCCTTTCCATTCTTCTACAATGCGATTTATTATGTTAACCATATTTGCAGTCACCGGCAGCCTGGTTTCTCTAGCCATTGCAAATCCTGTAATAAACAGGAAGGCGCGTGGCATAGCCATTCCGCTCACCAGACACCCTTCCTCTCTGAACTCCAACAAAAGCATCGATCTCGATGCAATCAGCTCTCATGCTATGACAGTCAGGGAGTATGTGCAATGAACAGTTGCATCTCGTCCGCTGACACTTTTTTTAATAGGAAGATCCTTAATGGCCTAGAAAATTACGAGATGAACACGGGGACGATGCATCCTTTTGCTGTCAAACGGAGCGACTCAGAGTTCAGACTCGGAAGGCGTGGCGGTAGCATAGCGCTGAAAATTTCTCAACATAAAGTGTGGACGGGCGAGATTTCGATTGGTACTCCTCCCAGGACCTTGGAGGGTAAAGTATCATCGTATCATTCTGATGCATGTTTACACTGAATCACTGATCTGCATCACACGGTCACAGTCCTCATCGACACTGGTGCAGCGTAGGTACTTTCTTTTAGTTCGTACAGCTGTTTTTGCTCAAGTCAACGCAGCGACCTATGGGTTCTGGAGACTGGATGTACCGGGATTTCTGGAGATCGCGACCTCTGGGATCCCGATTCATCCGAATCTATCGAGTACGATGGGAAGCCATTTAGGATCAGATATGCAGCTGGAACTATTATCCAAGGTGATCTATGGATCGATAATGTAACCATTGGTGGATTGACTGTATGTTTTGCATCGCTTATGGGCATGACCGTTCAATTCTGACGCCAGAATAGTCAGACTCTCAGACCTTTGGTTCTGCAGTGTCGTTCACTGGTTCTCAGATACAGAACAACGTTGAATTCCCTACAGACGGTTTATTGGGATTGGCCTTCCCATCCATGTCGAAATTTGGTGCTGATCCACTGTTTCGATCGCTTGTCAGACAAAACAGGCTGATCAATCCGACATTCTCATTGAAACTCTCTTCTTCTGGGGCCGAGATGTACATCGGTGGATCAAACAGTATGCTGTACAAAGGTGACATCACTTATACGCCCATAACAAATCCTGTGAGTTGAATGGTAGATAAGAGTGGATATTCCTGACATTTGGATTTTATGTAGGGATATTGGCAGGTGTCCATAAAGGACGTTCGTGTCAATGGTAATACAGTCCTCGAAAATGTACCTGCTATTGTCGACTCTGGTGCAAACTTCATCTTCGGAGATTGGAAAAGGGTTGCAGAATTGTACAGAGCCATTGGCGCTACCCTACGCGAATATCATGGCATGGGTTACTATTACTGTGAGTTCCGGTTGGGTTCAGTACCTTGTTCTTATTGACAGCCTGCAGTACCGTGCAATTCTTTCCCAACACTGGGCCTCACCTTTGGTAGCAGAACGTTTAAAATCCCTCCCGAAGTTCTCAGACTTGGACCAATTGAGGAAGGTTCTTTGAATTGTTTCGGCGCCGTCGTCGCCCAGAACTCTCCCGTCGGTGAGATACATTGCTTTTCGTTTCCTCAATCCCCTTTTGTGGCGCTACATGAACGTGTTCTGACTATCTGACCTAGTATTTTGGACCGTTGGGGCCCCTTTCCTACAGGGTGTATACAGCGTGTTCGATTACAGTACTTTCCAGGTCGGGTTTGCGGACCTCGCTTGAATCATCGCGATTTGCGAATGTTCCTTGTATGTACACTACATGGAGGGCGTTGATACGCAGCACAACCTCCGAATGTTTTACCTTTGAAAAGAGCTCGACAAAAATGATGTAGACAAAGCAGTGGAAAGAGATCTTGACGGAGCTCCCGGACATTCTGCCATTCCTAATTGCGGCCGTGGCACGGATATGTTGTGGGATCTCAAATTCCTGTTCAAAACGGGAGTATGAATGCGTTGGCAACTGAGTCGAATTCCTGTGGCAACGTCACAGCCACGACGCGCCGGGAATGTTTCCCACGTCTACCACTGCACCCTCTCGTCGCCATCCCCAACAGCGGGCCAACCCACCTCACTTTTCCGGTCCGTGTTCTTGAATACGTCCGCAAGCAACAGTCAGTTACTCTGGTCTACGTGATGAACTTGAAGCTGAAGTGGCAACACGCGTACGGTGGTTTCAGCCTTTGATTGGATAGAATCTACATTTCCCACCCTCCCAAAAAAAAAAAAGCCCCTGGCAGTGAGCCATTCGGACGCCACCGCCGCATCATGCAATCATCACATCAGTTTGACCTCTACTTATCTCCGATGCCGCTGTGGGTATTGTTACTATTGGTTTCTCGTTATTATGTAAGGTCTGTAGGTGGATGTTTCGTCACCTTTTTTTCACTCCTTTACAATGCGATTCGTTACGATGACCATATTTGCAGTAACCGGCAGACTGGTTGGTCTGGCCATTGAAAATCCTGTACCAAACAGGAAGGCGGACTCTTGGATAACCATACCGCTCACCAGACACACCTCTCTGAACTCCAATAAGTTCGTTGCACGGATGTTTGAAAAAGAGATGGCTTCTGACAGAGCTATTTCCGCGGCCTTCCGAGGGCCTCAGATATCTGGAAGGAAACACTAGATCAGTCTCCAAGTCACCCAGCTCCGTTTTGCGCCGTGTTCTTGCTCCCGATGACGCCAGTGCAACCATCATCAGTTTTATCTACGCACCATTTGTTTTGAATTCATCTCTACCCCTGATAGCCGTAGATATCGTGACTGCTGCAGCTTCTCATAGTTCAAGGTATGTAGGTGAATGTTTCACTATCCGTCCTTTCCACTCCTCTACAATGCGATTCGTTACCATAATCATATTTGCAGTCGCCGGCAGACTGGTTGCTCTGGCCACCGCGTAAATTATACCAAACTGGAACGCGGGTGGCATAGCCATACCGCTCACCAGAGATGCTTCATTTCTAAACTCCAACAACAGCATTGATCTCCGAGATGTAACTAGCTCTCATGGTATATCGGTCGAGGAGTCCGTGGAACGAACCGTTATATCTCGTTTGCTCAAGCCTTTTTTAGGAATATTCTTAGGGGCCTAGACAACTACGAGATGGACACGGGGACGATGCATCCTTTCGTTTCGAAACGGATCGAGTCCGGACTAGGAATCCGTGGCGCTAACCTCCCGCTGACAAGTTATCGAAATGACATGTGGATGGGCGATATTTCGATTGGTACTCCTCCCCAGACATTGAAGAGTAAATATTTCTTGCATCACTTATATTTACCCTGATCTACTTCACAGTCCAATTCAGCACAGGTTCAGCGTAGGTACCATCGTTCATCTCACACAGCTGTTTTGTTCATGGCAACGCAGCGATCTGTGGGTGCTGCAGACTGGGTGTAGTGGGATTTCAGGAGATCACGACTTCTGGGATCCCGATTCATTCATATCTGCCAGGAAACATAGTCAGCCATCTGAGCTCATATATGCAGATAGACTCGACGTCAAAGGTGATCGATATACTGACAGTGTAACCGTCGCTGGATCCTCCGTATGTTTTGTATTGCTTATGAGCATGGCGATTGAATTCTGACGCCAAGCTAGGCAGACGCTCAGACTTTTGGTTCTGCAACATCGTTCAGTGGCACCAGTGCTCATCCACAAAACAAGCTTCAATTTACAGACGGGATGTTGGGATTGGCCTTCCCTTCCATCTCAAAACTTCGTACCTATCCGTTATTTCAATCGCTTATCCGACAAGGAAGGCTAATCAATCCGACATTCTCATTGAAACTCTCTTCTTCTGGGGCCGAGATTTTCATCGGTGGAGCAAACAGTATGCTGTACGTGGTGACATCACTTATACGCGCGTAACAAATCCTGTGAGTTAAATGGTACTTAGATGGGAGTGGATGTTTCTGAAATTAGAATTTATGTAGGGATTCTGGCAGGTGTCCATAGACGACATTCGCGTCAATGGTGTTGACAACCCTAAAAAATGTACCTGCTATTTTCGACACTGGTGCAAACTACATCTTCGGACATTGGGAACAGGTTGCAGAATTACCCTCCAGGAACGTAATGGCTTTGGTTACTATTACCGTGACACACCGGGGATTATGACATTTTCAATTCACTGTAAGTCCCAAAAAAATGTCGAAATTGGGATTTTCTCACACACAAAATGTCAATAAAACCATTTTCATAATGTTTATAGTACATTGAAAATGTCATAGTCCCCGGTGTGTGAGTTCCGATTACGTTTGGTACCTTGTTTTTATCGACATCGACAGCCCGCAGTACCGTGCGACTCTTTCCTGCACCTTCGGTGGTAGGACGTTTGAAATTCCTTCCGAATTTTTCAACCTTGGACCAATTGCTGAAGGTTCTCCCAGCTGTTCCGGCACCGTCCTCGCCCAACACTCGCCTATCGGTGAGACCTATCGCTTGTTTGCTCGCCTGCGCAGCTCAAACCTTCTTCAACGTGGGCAAAGACGTGGTTCCAGGAAGAGGTCACAACAATCGTGATCAAAAGAGACGGAGAGGAGAAGATCACCGTTACCTCGACCTCGGGGCTAGACGGAGACGTCGGACTTGGTCAACGTAAATCTTTGCGTAGTCCATTCAATGTGACTCTGCAGAATGTAGTTTGGGTACTGGGAACATTAACCAATTACGACGATCCAGCAAGACGAGCAATGGGGCCACTCTACGCGAAAGGGCCCGCCGTGCGTCACGCTATGAAAGCCGTTTGTCTTGTTGTCACCCGGGCGGGCCTCGTTACAAATGAGGTTGTGGCAGGAACGTGTTGGCCACATCCTCTGAATCTTCCTTAACTGGTTGCATCTTCCGATCCCCTCGTTGTACATCGTATACAGCCGTCCTGTCGACACGTATAGGCACTGCTGGAGGGTTAAGGGAAGACGGCCGCCATATTTAATTTTTTTGTCCTGCGGGGACACCTGGGTCCAGGTCTGCCCGGAGGGCCTTAATATTAGTACAATCGGAACTTTTAAACCTCTTGGGCTACTGCCGCAATCATAATGGGATCACATCATCGCGCAATCGCGGGTGCGGTATTATGCACTTGTATGGATGCATGATTGTTCAACAGTATATTTTGTATGTAGGACCTCAACATGCTGGGGATACGATCGAGACGTACTGTGCGCGTCGGGAGTCCGACACAACTAGCAATATTGAAGTCGGCGAGCGCGGTAAGATTCTTCGTCTAGGCATCACAACAACGTGGCAACAACAGTCCTAGCTTATTTTTCCTGGCGAGTCCGAGTCTGAGCTACTCGAGATGCCCGAGTTTCAAGTTCACGATGTCTGGGAGACACGAGTCATCCGTCACATTGTCCGAGTCAGGGTGGATATCACGCCGAGGTGCGGGTTGTACAACAACCAAAGATAATCTTCAAATTCTCATGTCCTATCTCGGTTCGCGGACGATATTGAGTATTATTGTAGTACACTGGCGTGACAATCTAACTCCGGTAGTATGCTCCCCCAAGTGCACCGACTCGGATGTAGAGGTTTAATAGTACTAGGTTCAGCTTATAGATACTAAACGACCAATGAACCAGTTCGGTGTTTGGTTCGGTATCTGGGCGGTCCTGGGAGAGACGTTTTGCAGTGTGCTCAGTCAAAGGATGGCACACCACTATTTGATCGCGATGTGATTGATGGCCCAAGTCCAAAACAGTAAAGTAGTGGACCGCCGGTATGTAAACGTTTGCCTGAAAATTTAGCCTAGTTTGGATGATGAGTATGGACACTAACAAGTTCAAGTTGAGCGCTGAGCGCTGAGCCTTCCCACAGCCATGTCCGTCCATTGACACCATGCAGTGGCGTCCGCCGTACGCGGCGGCTCGCGCGACGAAGCTGGACCGCGCTTCGAGAATCCCAGCTTGAGCGTTATCTGGAAGGCAAGACAACTTGCAGGCATTACATGGTGTCCAATCGGAGAATCCACGGTAGCGTGCTGGAAAATCTCAAGGATGGCGGTATGAACTCATTTGGTGTCATGATTTCTGCTGAATTCTGATGCGATCTCTCTGATCAAAGGGAGCCTCTTCCCAACCTGTATGGTTGGGGTCATTTTCGGTTTACGATCAAGTCACTGTATCTTCCGACAAGCATGGGGACGTGAACTCGGATGAACGTCAAGCTGCAGACGCTCTGTCACCAGGGCGACCGAAGCCGTCGGATTCATTTTCTGTGCGCACCGTATGTTTCATCTTTGTCTTCGACCCATTTATCACCGGCTCGTGTCAAACAGTTTCAGTACTGTACTATCTCTCCTAGCCTTCCTGCTCTTCAGAGGCATCTGCCTTATCCTTCCCTCTCAACTCTTCGTAATACAACAACGAGCATCGTATTACTTACCTCTGGGGGCATGGTGACCACGACCGCCCCCTAAGACTTTGGGTTACGCCTCCGCCTGTAAAGGAGTTGTAGTCTTTTTTTTTTCTGCGGCGTTTTATGCGGCCGAGGACGTGAGTCACAGCGTCTCTTTTCTCTCTCTCTCTCGTGCCGCTATTGACGTCCCATTCTATATCCTCGCAAGTGGCCTACCTTGACGGCCTCGATTACCCTTGCTATTTCCTTCTTTTTAAGTCTTACTTATGCCCAGGTTCTCGAGCGCATCCGCCTAGACAAGTAAGAAGCTGTTTTAGTAAGATGCAGTCGTGACACTCATCTTATTACACCCACGCAGTCAAAGACCTCAATGCATTGGAATCAACCAGCATCGTATCTTATTTGATGTGCGAGCGCTCGCTGGTATGCAGGTCCGTTATCCCATCAAGGTTTGCGGTGAACGCGAATACGTTGTCGGTGCTGGCTTGGCACATGGTGTCTCGTATGGGGTAGAATTCGCCCTGTATGACGAACAAAAGCAATTCTTGGGTTTTGCAACGCCGGTGGTCGACACGATCCAGGATTTCCAGACCACACTTGTCACATCTGAGCCTCTCACCCATGTTTTGTTCGCAAAGTTGACTCGTGCTGGCGAGGTATCATTGCAACTGGCTCCTGGAGGAAATGACCTCGGCGACACTCTTCAGCGACTGGTTGGTGGTGGAGCTAATGTTCCAAATCTCCGGCTCGTTGAAGAAGGTAAAGAGGCAAAGCTGAAAGTTGCGATGGAGGATGACCAGGTCGTTTTCACGATCTTGGATGAACAAGTGAAATTATTTGGACTGGCCAGGCTTCCCCGCACGGTCACTCTCGATGCCGTTGGTCATGTCTTACGTGCTAGTACACATTACTTCTGGTATCTTCATCTCGCGAACACAAAGATCCGTACAGTCGCAAACCGTGGGATCGTGGTCGACTTCTACCGCCTGAAGAGGCCGTTGGACGACATTGAGCCATCCGAATGTGAGATGCCGTTCCTCAAGCCAATAAAACCCGGCTTTTGCCAAACAGATCCAACCCACCTCATCGATTTCGTCGTTGATCCGAATGCACTCTACGGAATAGAAATCAAGAACAACACGCAAAGAGACTTGTATCTGAACGTCTTCTTATTCAACAATAGTAGTTTGAGCATAGGTGACTGCATCCTTTCTTTCATTCGAGTGCGTCGCTGACATACCCCCTCTCCGCCTCAAGTCCCATGCTACATCCAGTCGAGCGCAGGAGACCCGGAAGCGCCGCTGAAGCGCAACAGGACGTTCACTATCGGACACGGGATTTTCGGAACGGCCCCGCTCGGGTTCTCGTTGGCGGAGGGCCAGGACGTCGACGTTGCCTACTTCAAAATCTTTTTCGCCACCCGCCCGATCGACCTGACCGACGTCGTGCAGATGTCCCCCTTTTCTGGTGTGGACACACGGCCTATGATAGATGGCAGAGGACGAGAAGGCGATACGGTGCGGGAGACGCCGGAGGTCCGAGATAACTGGTTCACGATGGTCATCCCAGTCGTGCAGAGGCGGGGTTGAGTCGCGCTCCCAGGAAGGATGGGGGAAGGGAGCGGAAGGTTATGGTGAAAGTAAGACCGTTCAGCGTCCTATGTTGGTGAGGATTGTGATATTAATGTTCGCTATCGCTGTCGTGGTTCGTGCTGTTGTTGCCAACCCCAAGCGTGGGACACTGAGACTACTTCTGCTCATGTGTAATAGGCTGAGACTAGCGGTGACAGATACTTGCCGTTCGTCACACCTTTGCCATATTCCCCTCAGTCATCGTCGTGGGCATTGCAACGCTCTGCCAGGCAAATCATTCTGCTTTCGCTCTAGAGAATAGCCAAACGGCATAAACATTCACGTGAACGTTGCTGCTTGCCTGACTGGTATCGATTATTGCCTTCACGAGTTCAAAGTGAGTTCTCAAAATTAGAGTCTTGCCAGCCCATTCGTATTGTATTGACTCTGGACTATCCAAGTCACTCTTCGCAAGTCGAACGTTAACGATCATGATCACCAGGTGCATCTTTCCAACGGAACTGCTGCACCAGATACTTGGCTACACGAGCGCTAGAGACGTTGTACGATGGCGAACAGTAAGCCTATCTTCCGCTGGCCCACTGTTGCGACTCGAAGTCACGTCTTCCCCCTACTTGCTAGGTTTCAAAGTGGTTCTGTGCCATCACTTACGAGCCGGCAATTTGGAAGGCTCTGCATGCAAATATGCATTTCATGTGCCCGCCCGAGTTGCCTCTTAGTATTGGTTCTCTCGACCGGGCCTTCGTCAGGTCAGAACGATTGGCACAGTCGTGGAGCCAGGAGATACGGCCGCTTCGAGTGCTGTCGCGTACCGAGATCCCCATCAGTGGTCTCCCTTCCCGCTATCCCAACCATCTCATTGGTGGTCGATGGTACATCATGTGCAAACCACGCACAGTCCTGTGCAAGGGGTTGGTATTATATGACGCCCATCCTAATGTCGAGACACGCGCGGTACCGGCGGTCCTGTGGGAAGGGCGGGACAATCAGATCGAAGCCTGGTACAATAGTATGGCGACGTGTAGGGAAGGAAGGTGGGATGCGTATGTATTCGTGCTCACTGGGAACCGCACGCGGTTGTACGTCTTCATCTTGTGTGGATCCATGCCCTACGCCCCTTATTCCCAACGACCGACAGGACCCTGTTGGAACTTTCCTGGGATGCGGACTCTGGATCGCCATACAACTCAGTTGCCTTGGGTGACTTTCCTTGTGGTAGCGAAAGTGCCATTAGAATGCCGTCGCTCAACTCTTCACGGTTCATCTTTCTGCAACTCCCGTATCTGGTGTTTGACACGATCACTCGCAGATTCTATGAATTCCCCGAATTCAGGATCGCATTGGTATGTAATCATCAGATGGGCAATACATCTCATGGGCAGCACTGATCAGTATTTCAGGATCAAACGAGGTCCAGAATCGAATCTACCGCCCACGCCGCAGTCAAGCTTACAGATACTCATGTGATCGTCCTTCATGATCGTACGTACGCGAGGATGGGAGGGCCGATGCTCGTACAAGCCTTTGCTGTCCCCGACAACCAGCACCCCGTTGAAAACGGGAAGGGCATCCTCCGCCTATCCCATGAAGGAGTATTCGAAAGCCAAGAAGTCGAATTTGACGTGATTCGTAACTCTGTCGTGGACTCCGCCAGTGGGTCTGTCAACGTGAGGTTGCTGAACCAGGGGACCCAATCGCATCATCTGCACATTACCAACATGATGTACTGCGTCGACTTGACATTGCATATGTCATCTGCACTGGATGTCTTGCCAATGACCATCAGACGGCACAGCATTGTTCGGAAGGGATACAATCCAATCGAGGATACGAGGATCACACAATGTGACTTCTGGGACGTCTCCGACCAAGGGCATGCGAGGGGTCTGTCTATTGAGTATCACCTTCAGTCACTCTGTTCGGTGAGTACTTGTATTGCTAGGGTCGCCACGTGGATTGTCAAGTTCTCGATCGATGCTACCGGAGATCAATGTGTCGCGGTATTTGATAACAAGGCGGAGGTGAGACATATTGGAGACTCCGATGAAGACATACATCGGTTCATCAATGCCCCAAATCCGAGGTTCGACGGCGCAAGAGGGAAATTAAGCTACCCTCGATATGCCGATGATCATGGTAAAAGCATGGTGGTCGTTGACATTGAATGACTCGAAATTTTGTAATACATATACTCTGCAGAGTTTGTCATGTAATAAGTAGTACTTCCAAACTTCAAAGCTTCATAGCGCGCAGTAGTGACCAGTATGAGACTCTGTCTGCGACCCGGGAGGCGTGGGCCCCCAACTTCAGCATCCCTGACTCAGACGCGCGAACGGCAATGATGTTCCCTCGAGTTTCTCCAAGCAACCTCATCATCTCGCAGACTCAATATCGTCACACAGCCCTTTGTCATCGTGGATTCAGAGCAAGAATGGACTCGCAGCACATTTCGGCATCTGGCGAATCATAGCAAGTTACCATTGAAGCTCTGCACATTCAAGTACGTACGTGGTAACGTCCTATCCAATGTCCATCGATCCTCACAATTGTTCGACTATCGCAAAACATCCTCTGGTCTGTTGAGCACCCTTCCTTCCATCCCACCATCAACCATCAATACCTGGCCCGTGACATGGCCGGAGACCACCGACGATGATTGAACCACGATTTGGGTCGCGATATCAATGGGCATTGCAATCTTTTTGAGTGGCATACTGTGGGTACGTTAGTCCTTGACATATCAGAAGTTCTGTAAGTATATGTTACTTACGTTCCTAGAGCACTATACCGTACGTCAGGGTTCGCAAGCGCAGCTTCAGCCATGGGTGTATATACCCAGCCTGGGGCCACACTCTCCCTCGTGGTGCGATCTTGACGATCTCGTTCTTGAGCGTCATCGTCAGGCCATACATCATTCCTGTATTGAAGATAAGAACGGTCAAGCAATCACATCATCAACTTGAAGGTAACTCGAACCGCTCTTTGTTACCGCATAGTCGGCACGTCCCGCTTCGCCGTACTTGCCAGCTGTACTCCCGACGAGCACGATCGCAGCCTTGTCCTTTGCCTCGGACGACGCCTCCTTCAAATGCCTGAGATACTCTCTGCACACGAGAAACGCAGACGTGAGGTTCGTCGTGAGCGTGCGATTCCAGCGCTCGAGGGACATCTCGGCCACGGGCACCTCGTCGCCTGCAATTCCATGGTTGACGACGAGTACCTGGACCGGACCGCAGTCCGAGTCGCCGGCGCGGGACAGGGTAGTAAAGAGATCGACGACGGCAGACTCGTCAGCGAGATCGGCTTGGACTATGCGGAGGGCAGGGTAAGCTTGCAAGAGAGGGATGAGCGGGGCGCGCTGGCTGTTGTAGTGCGCCGTAACCTTGGCACCGAGGGCTGGAAGCACGCACATCTTTCAAATTCATCGGGATGAAGCTGAAGAGACAAGGCGGGACTGACAGCAATATAGTTCGGTGGTCTCGAGCCCAATGCCGCCGCTTGCACCTGACAAATTGAAGAGGTCAGCGCATCCTGCTAGTGGTTGACATCAGAGACAGTACCTGTGATGAGGACGTGCACGCCTTGTGATCCTAGATCCATCATCATCACGCAGAAAATGAGCCCAGGGAATGACTGATCAGAATGATTGTGGGTACTATGTAGTAGTGTGAACGGTCCGGCCCGAGCGGACAGGGGCATATCATGGGAACGAGGGAACTTGAAGTCCCGATCAAGGAATGGCTGTCAGGTATTATTTTTGGAAGCTTTGGATGGTCTAGCATCATTGCAATTTCGCCCTACGCTGTTGCTTGAGTATCAAGTTGCAGATGCGCGGCGACATTGGGATCCATTGGGATGACAAGCTATTTCGCCTAGTACGAGTCAATGATTGATAGGTGTCCCATTCGATCGTCACCATCGTCTCGGGAACGCTGCTCGGGCCGCTCCAGCGGTACTTTGTCATCGTGGTCGTTCGCTTGACGGCCCGCGGTGTCGACACAGTGTCACGGTAGAGGACCCGACCTTCCGGGAGTCGGAGTCAGAGTTGAGGTACATAGTCGAACGTGCTGAATTGAATAAGGTACACAAAAATTGCATGCGCGTGTTGACATCCGACGGGAAAACCTCAAGTACTCGTAAGATATGTGAAGATTACCTTGCTTGCAAGGTTCTACCATGTCCTAAATTCCTAAATTCGTCCATGGTTTTTACACACGTGACCTTTCACGTGAATGGCGTCCTTCTGGGCTCGGAAGAAGCCTCAAGAAGACGAGCATGCGTTCGAAGGGCTTATTGGGTAAAAGGCGAATGAGAGCACCCAACGGAATTGACACGACACCGAGGCCAAGCGAATAGCCCCACTCTACTCCCCCAATGCGTGTGACCTAGAAGGCGG
>JBBPPY010000934.1:0-14735 GCA_038092195.1 Leccinum barrowsii | reverse complement strand
CGAACACCCACCCCACCGTTCCCCCTCTTACCCCAATTAAATCGTCCTCCTCCCGTCCCTTCCAACAGATCTCCTGCGATCTTATCACCAATCTTCCCTCCTCTTCCAGCTTTGATTCCTTACTGGTCGTGGTCGACCATGGGCTTATGAAGGGGGTAATTCTCTGTCCTACTAAGAAAACCATCACCGCCAAAGGGATAGCTACCCTTTTCTTTCACAAAGTATACAAACACTTCGGACTCTACGACAAAATCATCTCCGATCGTGGTCCACAATTTGCCTCTTCCTTTGCCAGAGAACTCAGAAAGGTCCTCGGATACAACCTCTCCCTTTCCACAGCTTACCACCCTCAAACGGACGGAGAAACTGAATGCGTCAACCAAGAGGTCGAGACCTACCTCCAGATCCTTTGTGGAGACAACCCCACCACATGGGCTGATCTGATCACTCAAGCGGAGTTTGCCCACAATCATCGAACCCATTCTGTAACCGGAAAGTCCCCCTTCTTCCTCATGATGGGTTTCGAACCCCGTCCCATTCCCACCGTTATCGTTGATTCTAATCTCCCTGCCATTGAATCCTGACTCAAAACCCTCTCCGCAGCTCAAGACGAAGCCCTCGCAGCACATGAGCTTGCTCGACAGGTTATGTCTGCTAGAAACGGCAGAGGATTTATCCCATTCTTGAATGGAGACAAAGTTTGGCTCGAAGCCAAGAACCTCAAACAAAACCTCACCTCTCGGAAATTTGCTCCGAAACGAGAAGGACCTTTTACCATCACCCAGGTCCTATCTCCCATCACTTATCAGCTATGCCTCCCTAAAACCTGGAACATCCACAACGTGTTTCACACCTCTCTTTTATCGTCCTATCACGAAAACCCCGTACACAGCCCGAACTTCCCTGCTCCACCACCTGACCTTATCGAGGGCGAGGAGGAGTTCGAAATACTGCGCATCATACATCACAGAGGTCCCCTCGGGAACTGCATGTATCTGATCTGATGGAAAGGATATACGGCCGAAGAAGATACCTGGATACCAGAACGAGAATTAAAACACGCAAAAACAATCCTTCTAGCATATAAAAAAATCCATCCCATCGCTTTCCCTTCCTAACTCTTCTCATCTTAGAAACCCAATACTGTCCATTTCCCTCAAAGAATGTCTAGCTATGTCCCTTCCGACTCGATTTCTTCCATTTCCTCTCTTTCACCCCCTCCTTCATCATGTAGTTCTTCCTCTCCTACCAGTCCTCTGGCTCGAGGTCATCTCCCTAGCCCTCTTGGTGGAACGCCTCTGGGCCCTAATGATCTTGAATCTCCTCCTTCCTCCCCTGTTTCCCAGAATCTGAACAATGAACCTACCGTCCCTTGGCGTATCAATTCCCCTCCTCTCCCCGCTCGCTCTAATGTATATCACATAAACACTGTCGATGTCCCTCTCTATGCCGGCAAGATGAGGACTGATGATGCCTCCCTAGAGGATCTATGTAGACTTCGCGTCTACTTACAAGATGCCCGCTATACCCACGACATCTATGCCTATGCAGATGTCGAATCCCCTCTCCACTCACTATACAACGCGTTTACCCATATCTCTCGTCTCAGACTGATTGCCTCTAATCTGAGGAATTCCTCCGATTCTCAAGCCGCCTTCCTCTCCTCCCAGATTTCCACCACGCAGACTGCCGTCGAAGAACACCTCTCCACTATGCACCAACTCGGGATGACTGAGTTTGTCACCGATATCGATCGCTTTCTGGCTGAAATGACGATCTATTCTACCCCTCTCACTATCCCACAAACACCCTCTTCTCCCCCAGGTCTTCCTCGTCCCCCTCTCCATGTATGCATTCCCGCTGAGATAGAAGCAGTAAGCCCTCGCGCTATCCTTCCCCTCCCCGCAGACATGATTCCTGCGCTCGTTCCGACTCCTTCTCCGTCCCCCCCTTTCGGACCAGAAGAGATCCAAGCAGAGATTGACAAGATTGCGGCCGTCTTCGATTCAGTCTCAGTACCCGGTAGTGATGAGGAACACATCGAACATATGGACCCTGCTTACCACTCCCCACCTCGTTCTATCGCTTCAACCCCATCCATGTCCTCCCTTCCTTTGACCCAAGCAGAGGATGCAGCTATGAACTCGGCAGAAGCCCGACTTGCGAAAGAACTCGACCTCCCAGTCGATCGTTCTCACAGGTTATACCCAAAGGCGTGCTTCACTTGCAGGCGTCTCAGTCATATTCGCATCGACTGTCCGCATTATACCTGTCCCATCTGCCTCAAAGGCGCGCCTGGACATCCTCCGAGGAGAAGATCAGTCATCCGTTAGTAATTATTACATAGCAATACAGTAGCATAGTATAAAAGACCAAGAAACAAAGGGGGCAGAGGCAAGAGTTCTACCACACGCTCTGCCCCCACCTCACTCGTCTGATCTCTAAGTCATCCTCGCCATATTCGTCGGAAGTCCCTGCGCTACCATTTCCACACTCTTCCGTCTCACAGCCCCTATATACACTGGAGTGAGGGAACCATTCACCAAGGTGTCAGGGCAACTATCTAGGTGTTTAGAATACATATACTACATTATGATACCATATTTTCGAAAGGCTGACATGAGATATCAGTGCTGGGGAGTCAAAATAAAAATGAAGATGCGTGGGAAACTGGGTTGAGACTTAGGAGACTTGTAAAAACATACCAGGAACACAACATTTCACCACAAAGAAGGCACTAAGACTACAGAGGGAGCTATTTAGATGCATTAGTAACTCCTCTGAGCCATGTGCCTAGTGTCAAATGACCTGAAAGTGTTCCAAAGGGAAACTATTGCATGTGTTCCAACTACTACACTGACTTTTGTCAACAACTCGAGTTGATAGTGCCAAATTATTATAGGAGATTTATTCACTTTATTTCACTTTGGGACACTTTCATGGTCATTTGACACTAGGCACATGGCTCAGAGGGATTACTAATGTATCTAAATAGCTCCCTCTGTAGTCTTAGTGCCTTCTTTGTGGTGAAATGTTGTGTTCCTGGTATGTTTTTACAAGTCTCCTAAGTCTCAACCCACTTTCCCACGCATCTTCATTTTTATTTTGACTCCCCAGCATTGATATCTCATGTCAGCCTTTCGAAAATATGGTATCATAATGTAGTATATGTATTATAAACACCTAGATAGTTGCCCTGACACCTTGGTGAATGGTTCCCTCGCTTCAGTGTATATAGGGGCATATGTCATATCTTCTCCTGTATTCTAGGGAAAGCTCCCTCTAGTTTGAGCTACTGGTATGATGTAGATATACATAGTAGATACTCAGCCATCAATTTATATCTCATATCTACCTGAGAATTCAAAAATGCGAAGCACTTTTTTGGAATTCAGGGGCAGGAGGGTAGATCTACTCCTGTATTCCAGGACAAGCTTCCTGAGCTCCGTGCTAATTATATGGTGTAGGTATATATATAAGATACTCCTCAATCAAATTTCGTGATATATCTACCTGGCTGTTCAAAATTGCGAACCGCTTTTTGGAAATTCAGGGGTAGAAGATAATCTACACCTACTGACACAGGGACACCTCTCCATGGTAAACGCTTTTCGGGCTGTATTAACATATATATAAGCTACCTGGGAACCGATTTTTCAAAGCTATAAACCTACCCAGTAAATTTTGCGATTGCATTTTGTGTTTTTGTCCATTTCTACATATTAAACTGTATAGACACTCTGATACTACAATTCAAGCGGTCATAACACTTTATATATATATATGATACTATAGCAAATAACTATAACTAATATAGACATCAGGGGAATGTGTGATTGATGAAAAAGCGAAGAGGGGATTTGAGCTGTATCAATTGCCCAAAATTGGATATGTTTTACGTGTTGTGGATGTGTGGGAATGTACGCTCAAGCGCTTATGTAATCACCAAAACCTTCGCAAAAAAACATTCACTGTATTGGGCTATGTTTCTTCTATCAACATTGTGAAATGTTCATTGCTTACATACACAGGGAGAAAATCTACAATAAGTTATGCATTACTTACATTACAAGTAGCTTTGCACAACAGGTAAACCTCCAATTACAATATGTAATGCATTATTATTACAGGGAGGGGTGGAGCCACCGCGACTCGCCATTGTAAATATGTTTCGTATGTTGAACACATGTATTTCCATTTCCCACCCTCGCAAACGTGCCTTTGCCTCTAGTGTTATCACGAGGATTAATATGGTGTGCAGAAAGCACTGGGTACGTAAAATGCCAGTCTCGTCGAGGTGCCGCGTGTTTACATAAATCTGTCGCGTAGCGTCCTCAGCGTGGTGTGCTCCATCACCCCTATTCGATGGCCCACTTAGAGATCAATCTAAATTCCGCGGTAATTCTCTGAATGCTCGGCTATGCTCAGCGAAAGCTGATATGCAGCGCTGCTGAATCTGGTTTACTTTGATTTCTCTTTGAGTGAATCAGTGTCCCAGTACATCCTCGGGGCTTGCGTCCAAAATCTCGTCCCATTAATGCGCATTAGCTGCCTCCTTTTTGGAACACCTCCACACGCGTGTGTCTTACTCTTTGAAGCTAGCAACAAGTAAGTATTCCCTTTATCATGTCAAACAGCCCATAGTCAAAGGAATGACCCCATGATGAAAGTATCCAGAGGGCCTTGAAATTGGCTATTTTGGAAGTTCAACCCGAGGTGGCCGCATTCTGATCGTGTCTCCTCTCATCAGGTTGTCTCGTTTCCTCACCAAGTATCATATCGTGCTCGTGCCATCTATTGTTGACACACTTTTCACTGGTTCCCCGGAATGCCTTTTCAATGTGCCTTGAAGAGAATGGTGTGTGCCCTGGAGCTGCGTCTAAAACCGTGAATAACTCACTGGAAACTATATAGGTGGGTGATCAATAACCCTCGAGACCGCCAGCGTGGGCCGACAGACTATCGCTCATAGGTGTATCGATGCTGTCCGAGGAACCCTCAGGTGGCATCATATCCTTCAAGATGTCTATTATCCCCATTCGGCCGAGCTTCAACGTATCCACTGGCATTGCTTCTCCGCAGCGAACCAGGGACAGTGAAGTATTATTATATCCTCACAAAGAGCTTATCAGCGTTTGCTGGTTACACCACATGAATGTGTATGCCACTGATGCTGAATAAGTATCTGGTGGATAGGACCACTATCATTGCCAAGGGGGGACTCAGGGCGATGGTCACCTGATATCCTTCTGATATCGTTCCCGTGCAGAAGGGAAATTAACGCCACCTTCGTGTTTGGATTTGACAGCCTGAGGGAGATCAGCAAACCACGGCTTTGCATACGACGAGCAGTGCTGACCTTGAATGTTGACTGCAAGGACATGTCCAGGCGGCAGGTCGAGGATTCCTCCCTCTGGCATACCGTGTGCGGAATGTACGCATTGCTCGAAATTTTCAAACGGCGAAGGAAACTGATAGAGTCATGGGAATGAAATTGATTCAAGTTTGAGCCGCAATGATCACGCGGACTCCGGTCGTGATGATGGCGCATCATGCATCATTGAATTCATCATTGCGGCTGGCGGGTGCCTCGTAAGTCGCCTTTCCATTCCCGTCCAAGGCAACGCCATGCCGGTCCGATGTGCTAATTGAGCATGTTTGTATAGACTTTTTGTCCTTCATGCTGACGAGCTTCGTCGTTTCTGGGGTTGCGCACACACTAGTAGTGGCAATTGAGTGCTCCAGCAGCGTACCTGCCAAGTCGCACAATCAATTTTCCCGAATGCTTCGATGTTGACAAGGTTCCCTATACTTTGTGAGAATCATGCTTCAGGTACGCCAACCTTGTGATGCGATTCGCGGGTGGTGAACGGCTGATCAGCAGTGGAGATACCGTGTGGTCGAGCTTGGCGTTTGTAGTCGGTTATTGAAAGGCTCCTGCGGAGTCCATGGACTATGACAGAAAATTTAAAAGTGTCTGGCGATAAGAGGTTGGTCTATGCTATCCGTGAGTGACCGTATCTGCATGACAGGCTGAATACTTGCGGGAACGTCACTCAGTTCGCCACTATCACTGTTCACACCAACCATGACCTCAAACTATTTAAATTTGCACGTTGCGCAGATAAGTAATAACTTACTCCATGGACCATGCGATCATCGATGGATTTGCCGTAATCGTTTCAGGGACACGAATTCGTCCTTAAGAGGTCGCGAGATCAATACATATTGAGGTTATCCTTTCGTACCCCGAACCTTCCTATTCTCTGCCAGCAGGATGGTCGGTCTGGAGCTCGATCGCAGTATCCCTGCTGGATTGGCGGAAGATGACCCACGTCTGTCGTTGGAGGCCGAAAAGAAGGAGTCAATCCTCGCGAACGACGACGTCGACAGTGCACACGAGGGACTCGAGTTCCCAACAGAGGAAGAGTTGAAAACTCTCCGTCGCGTGTCCGACGCTATTCCATGGACTGCATACAGTTGAGATATCTTCCTGTTCCTCCAGTGTCTAATCTGAACCCTTGTCATAGTGATCGCCATCGTCGAGTTGGCTGAGCGTTTCTCGGTAGGTCCCTTGATCCTCCGTCGCGAAGACTTGTCTCTGACATCCAAGGGCGTTTTCAGTATTACGGTGTGGAATTTTTGGCCCTCGTTCGTCTCATCGATGCTCAACTGTCTACATTTGGAAGGTGCCTCCGCTGTCTTTGTGAGTTTGAACTTTGATGGAAACTCGTCGTTCCGCACTGCTCACTATTCCGTCAGGTGAATTTCATTCAGCAACCACTTCCACCGGGCTCTCGCACCGGTGCCGGTGGGCCGAATGGGCAGTCTGGTGCCCTAGGATATGGACAGCGGATGTCCACCGGTTTGACTATATTCTATCAGTTTTGGTAGGCATTTTGATTGCACTCATTCTTGTCTCGATACGACGCGATGGTGGCTAGGTCATACATCTGTCCGCTCTTTGGCGCCTACATCGCCGACACCTATTGGGGACGTTACAAAACTATCTGCTGGAGCGTGGCTCTTGCCATGCTCGGACATGTCATCATGGTCATATCTGCGATTCCGGGTATAATCGGCGGGAATGCGTCGCTCGGGTTGTTTATACTGTCTCTGGTCGTCACGGGTACGGGAGCCGGCGGGTTCAAGTCCAATATCTCGCCGCTAGTCGCCGAGCAGTACCGACGCACGAAGCTGTTCGTCATTACCACCAAATCTGGTGAGCGGGTCATCGTTGACCCTACAATGACGACGTCGAGGATTTACATGGTACGCATCCCCCTATCGTGATTCGAACTTTCAAGTAATGTAACAAATCCAGTATTTTTACCTCTTTATCAACATTGGCGCGCTCATCGGGCAGATCTCCATGGTTTATGCTGAGAAGGTAATTCCTTCCTTGCTTCCATTCCCCGGCCGTTTCTAAGCTTTTCAGTATGTGGGCTTTTGGCTTGCATATCTGCTCCCAACCATCATTTTCTTTATCTCACCCATCTTCCTCTGGTTGGGCCACGGGCGATATCGCGTTTCCCCTCCCACCGGCTCCGTATACGGCACGGGATTCCGTCTTTGGCGCTACGCACTTCGCGGACGTTGGAGCTGGAACCCTGTCCGTTGTATCAGACAACTTACCGCAGACGATTTCTGGGAGAGCGCTAAACCGTCGAAAATAGTCGGTGAGAAGCCCAAGTGGATGACGTTTGACGACAATTGGGTGGACGAGGTCCGGCGTGGCCTCAAGGCTTGCAGCGTCTTTGCGTGGTATCCGATCTATTGTACGCGCGACGTGTCTTTGGTCTTGTGCGAGCGACTTTAATGACCTCATTTGAACCTGCACAGGGCTCTGCTACAATCAATTGAACAATAATCTAACGTCGCAAGCTGCTACTATGAACACACATGGCCTGCCCAACGATGTCCTGTCGAACCTGGACCCCTTTGCACTCATCATTTTCATTCCCATCTGCGACCTATTGGTAGGCTGGCAGCTTGTCGTCTGAGTGGTGGACTCAATTGCGTCTCCCTTCCAGATATATCCTGCGCTCGCCAGACGAGGTTGGAAATTCACTGCTCTGAAGAAGATCACGTGTGGTTTTGCCGCCGCATCTGCGTCCATGGTTTGGGCGGCCGTCCTACAGTACTACATTTACAAGGCAAGTGCTTCGTTGTGGCCACATGTTCCGATCCCTTTGCTGAACCTACGATCAGACCAACCCGTGTGGCAACTACGCCGGCACTTGCGTCGACTCGCAAGGAAATCCGCTGGTCTCGTCTCTGAACGTCTGGATTCAAACTGGATCGTAAGTCACCGGAGACATATGTTAATGTTAAGCCTTCAAAGCTAACGCGGGACCCTGATAGATACGTCTTGATCGCGTTCAGCGAGATTTTCGCGTCTATCACCGGGCTCGAGTACGCGTTCACGAAAGCGCCGAGGAACATGCGCTCGCTCGTCATGTCCATGTTCCTCTTCATGACCGCTGTCTCTGCTGCGCTTGGCGAGGCATTCGTCTGTGAGTACATTGTTCCGTTCAAGAATAAAATGTAATCTAACTTTTTTTTTTTTAAAAAAAAAAAGCGTTGTCTAGCGATCCGTTGCTCGTATGGAACTATACGTGCGTTGGTATTTTGGCCTTCGTGGCCGGGATCGCCTTTTGGATCTCTGTTCGCAAACTGGACAAGGAAGAGGACGCACTGAACAACCTGTCCGAGGGCCAGTTTGGGATATCTGAAAAGGAGGACTGAATGAATGTAAACGTTTGTACCACCTCGACGCGACTTCTCTGTTACACTAGGCTTGTAAATTTGCGTTTCGTGTGACGTCCTTATGAATTTGTTATACTGATACCATAATGATATCATGACCAGTCACTTGCATTTCATTTGTGGGAGTCCATGGGAACACAACGACGTCGATTCTGGCTCGCATTCCGTGACCGTCGATCCGAGCCGGTACTATGTAGTGGAGCAGCGGACGTGACAACATACTTTGAATCTCGCATTCATGTCAACATTCTTTTGCGGGCATGACGTATGGCATAACACGAAGAAGAAACAAGCGATTACAAAGTAGCGACGGGCGAGCCACTTCAGGGAGCGAAGAGGGTGTTGAGGAACGCCTCGCCAGCAATAGACTTTGTCTTCTTCTTTTCCTTCTTTTCTTTTTGCACTTGACGGACTGGGTGTGGAAACGACAGTAAGTATCGACGTCAAAGTGTGCACGGCAAACGTACTGAGTTCCTTTCTGCGCAGGACCTTGGCGTAAGGGTTCAAACGGAAGAGAACGGCCTTGTTGTTCAAGGGGTTCTTCTTTTGTTGCCAGGGTCGCTTCTGGATCTTGGCGCCGGCGGGACGAACGACGGACTGGATTTCAGTGCTGTTGATGAGACGGGTAACGTCCGGGTTGGAGATCTTGGCCGTAGGAAGACTAGAAATGGGACGATGAGAATGGCAGATGGAAAGGGGTGTTGATGCTCACACGTAGTCCTTCTTGAACGCGGATGGGGTGTCGAATGTTCCAAAGACTTGGTCAAGAAGGGCAAATGCACTCTCGGTCCAGATGATGAAGCGGCCAAGGTGTCCACCAGGAGCGAGCTGGAGGAGGTTGAGTCTCTTAACGTTGGCGAGCTCGACGCCAGGGAGGTTGCGGAATGCCTTTACGATGCCGTTGTCCTCGTTGTAGACGACGAGAGGGCCACGGCGTTGGCGGTAGCGGCGGTTGCGCATTTTCCCCTTTCCGGCGCGAAGTTTGCGCGAGTTGGATACCTTGACGACATCGGAGTATGCATTGACGCTCTTCAAAAGGGCTACAGCTTCCTTTGTCTTCTTGAGGGACTCGATGTCGGAGGAGAGGACGAGGGGAACCTCGGCGATCTGCTCGATGCGGTGACCGCGGGCGAGAACGAGAGAGGGGAGGGCAGAGGCAGCGAGGGCGGAGACGGTAGCGAAGCGACGCTGATTCTGGTTTACTTTGACGTGCCACTTGCGCCAGATTTTGGTGGGGGCGAACATCCGACCGCCGCGACACATGTTACCAAACGCAGCCTAGGAGGGTAGTTCAAGGGAAAGAAAGGGGAAGAGGAGAAGAGAGACGTGCCTGGCCCGAACGGTGTGTTCCACCACCGCCGACACGGGGGATACGGGCGACGGCACGACCGGTACCCCAAGACTCGGCGGAGGTCTGATGGCCGGCCTTTTCGCTCACGGCGTAGGGCTGACGCTTGTTCTTTGCGATGCTCTCTGTGTGGGCATGAGCGGTGGGGTTAGTTGGGATGTGGTGCTACTGACTGTGAACCTGTGCGACGACATCGAGCCTGATCGGTGCGGTCAACACGGCGGGGAGAGGGAGAGAGCTGGAGGACTCTGAAGAGAGAAAAATGATGAGAAGAAGAAGGAGAAAATAAAAGATCAAAACAACAAACCTCCCGAGACGGAGTGAACAGAGACGGTGGGTCTTGAAGCCATAGTGAGTTTCAGTGTGTTGTGTACGAAGATGATAATAAAATTGAATTAAGGTTTAGCCACGGTACAAATACTAGCAAACAAACGTGATTGTCCGCAAGGCCAGCACGTGTCAGAGAGGATATCAGAGCGATGGCAGTCTACTTGGTAACTAGCTATTAATTGATGTACCCGCTGTCCAGCGCAGACGAGCCAATTCGTGCGCCCATCAGAGACAATCGTGGAGTACCAACTCTTTTGTCTCCCTGGGAATTCCTAGATGACTATGGCATCGTACATCCCTCTGGCTGCGATGTATGCTCAGCATACATGAAGCACGTCGCAGTTGCCAGCTACTCCCCGCACCAGCCCGCATTCCAGATCGCCTTCCAGGACAGGAAGCGCGCTAGCGAGGATCGCTACAACAAGGGCATCTCAGAGGGCATTCGACGCCAAAAGGAGGAGGAGCGGGAGCTCCGCGACTCCGTAGACCACTACCGTAACGAGCGCAACCAAGCTCGCGATGAGCTCCAAGCTCTCCGTGCACAGTTAGACACCACTCGCGCTGACTGTGAGACACTGCAGGAGAAACTCAGACTCGCCACAGAACCTCCCCCGATCGCCACACCGTCTGCGTCTGCGTCCGTGTCCGTACACTCATCCTCGGATGCTACCCCGCCAGACCTTCCCCCCATCCCAGATCCGGTCTCTCCTTCAGACCCGTCCTCTGGGACAGAACTTCTGTCAACCCTCTTTCCCTCGCACCTTTCCGCTCAGATGGCCACACCAGCATCTCCTCAGGCTCAGCTCCCTGACTGCGTCGCTGCTCGCTCATTTGCGACCGTTTTGTCTACAGGACAGCCTGGAAACGAGGACGAGTCCGCGCCACAGTCGCTCACTGATGAACATCCCGTTCCTCTCTCCTGGCCGGTTTCCCCCCAACAGACCCACCAGTTCATAAAGTCTCCAAAGAGCATCAAGCAAGTACAATCCCTCATTAAATCCGCTCATCAGCCCGGAAACTACCAAGCCTTGGCCAGAGTCAAGGCTCTGTGCTCAGAAGCTCACAAAACCTCCAGGGACCAGAAGACAGAGGTCCAGCGCTTCCTGCTCTCGACCTGGCGGGTTCCAAATTGGGACCATCCCTCATCCATCCCACAGATCACAGGTCCCATTAATAACCCTCGCCTAGAGGACCCCGTGGAATCTTGGATCGCCTACTACGCAGCCAATCCGAGCTCTTGTCCCAAGGGCATCCGACACGATACGGACGGAAGGCCTTTCACCACCGACATGAGAGCCACTCGAACAGTTGCCCGCCTTCGTCCCATGGTACTCTCCAACGACCCCGAGTCTCGGGAGGCCCGCCAAAAGTTCATGACTGTCGTCACAGCGCTCTTCTCTGAGCTAGGAGGGTACGAGAATATCCTGAGGAGAGGCGCCTTCAGCGTCTCTCCCCAAGTCAACCATGTCCCATACATGGGCTCCGTTGACAAGATCTCCAAGGAAAGCGTCGCTCGCCACTTTGCTGGCTGTGGCGTCACTATTCCTGTGGCCGAAAACGAACTCCGGCCATGGGCACGGGAATACACTCGCGATGTACCTTATCATCAACAGTGACCCGTCCTACTCCACTACCATAGGTCCATTGTACGTACGATACTCGAGGACATCTGGACATATCTTCATAGACCGCTTTGTATTATAACGTGTGCTTTGCCCGTGATGTCGTTGATCGTCAAATGTACCTGCGGCTATAGTACGGATTTGAGCTAATCGAATTTTTATTGACAACTACATACGGCTCGACAGCAGTGATACCATGAGCCAGCTCTACAGACACCTCCGCATTCACCAGATATTTGGAGCCAACACCGACGTCGGGAAGACGATCATCACCGCCGCCCTCGTTCGCGCTTCCACTCTAACCGACCAAAACGCGTTCTATCTCAAACCCGTCAGCACCGGCGCACCAGAGGTCGCCGACGACGCGTACGTTCCTACTCGCTCTCATCATGCTAGTCTTCCGGTCGTTGATCGCTCATCAGACACATTGAACGGCACGGCACCGCTGCTCCTCGCCGTCATTTGCTCCACGCTCATTGCCTGTTCCGGTATGATGATCCGGTCAGTCCCCATCTCGCGGTTCGGATGGCATCTCAGCGGTCGGGAGTCGAGGTGAGGTGTCCCCACCGGCGAAAGTTATCATTTTCACCAAACGATCCAAACTCCAGCTCTCCGCCCCGTCCGATAAGGCCTTCGTCAACGCGATCGCCGAGCACATCCGCGCCTGTGCCCGCGCGGGAAAGCCGGGCCACATGTATGTAGAAACTGCTGGAGGTGAGAGTTTCACTCCCGAGTGAGTGGTCGTACTGGGGCTGGCCGCATGTGGTATCATGATTCCTGACGCGAGTTCAAGGCGTACACAGTCCAACTCTGTCCGGAACGACACAGCTCGAGAGTTACCGACCATTGTTTCTGCCCACGGTCCTGGTCGGGGACTCGAAGCTCGGCGGAATTTCTTCCACCATATCGTCTTACGAGTCGCTCGTTTTGCGCGGGTACATCGTGGACGCGATCCTACTCTTCCGCGACGACTACTATCGAAACTACGAGTACCTCTCTCCTTATTTCGCTGAGCGCGGGGTGCACGTCGCCTCGGTAGACCCTCCCCCCGCTCTCCGAGGACACTCTGACGAAGACATCTCCGCTACGGAAGCCTACTACGCCAATTTAGTTCCCAAGAGTCTCGACAGCGATATTTTCCGTGCCTTGCACCACTTGAACGAATGCCACGCCCTTCGGATCGAGGAGCTCGATTCCATGCCCCGTCGAACGTTGGACACCATCTGGTGGCCGTTCGTACAACACGGTCTGGTCCAGTCCGAAAAGGATGTCACCGTGATCGACAGCGCATGGGCGGATTTCTTCAGCGTTTATGACCGTGAACCACCTTCGCGCTCCTCCCTCCTCGCTCCCAAGCTGGACGGCTCCGCTTCCTGGTGGACTCAGGCTATCGGGCATGCGGATCCTTTGCTCGCCTTGGCTGCGGCAAATGCCGCAGGGCGATACGGTCACGTCATGTTTCCCCAGGCAACCCATCTCCCTGCACTTAAATTGGCAGAGCGTCTGGTACACCAAGAGCCTGGTGCAGGCTGGGCTTCGCGCGCATTCTTTTCCGACAATGGGTCGACTGGCATGGAAGTCGCTCTGAAGATGGCGCTGCGATCGTTTTCGGTCACCCAAAAGGAGCTCGCACCCAGCGACAAGAAAGATCTCTGGATCGTGGGTTTGAAAGGGAGTTACCATGGGGATACGATCGGGGCGATGGACGCGACCGAGGAGGGGGTTTATACGTGCGAATGGCACCAGGAGAAAGGGTTTTGGTTCGAGCCGCCGACAGTCTCGATTAAAAACGGTGACTTTGTCGTGACCGTCCCGCCCCCAATTTCTGCGCCGGCGTCTTCCGTTCAATTTGACGACCTGCATTCTTTATACAACGTCGAGGACAGGTTGAGCTCGCCGCTCGCCGACAAATATAAAACTCACATTGAGAACACTTTGCGAGCACTCCGTCAAGGAGGACGACGGAACTTGGCCGCACTCGTCTTGGAGCCAATAGTGATGGGTGCTGGGGGGATGATTTTCGTCGATCCGCTCTTCCAGCGCGTTCTGGTGGACGCAGTCCGCGACAAATCGCTCTTTGACCAACCTCTCCCCGTCATATTCGACGAAGTCTTCGTCGGCCTGTACCGTCTCGGAATGAAATCGTGCGGGCGCGTCCTCGGAGTCCATCCGGACATCGCCGTCTATGCAAAAATCCTCACTGGCGGCGTCCTCCCTCTTTCGGTCACGCTCGCGTCCGAGCGCGTGTTCCAGGCTTTTCATGGTCGATCCAAGGTAGACGCGCTCTTACACGGCCATAGCTACACGGCGCACGCTGTAGGTTGTCAAGTCGCCAACACGACTCTAGACGTCCTCGAGACGCTTTCTCGAGGAGACGCGTGGCGATCGGCACGGGATAAATGGGAGCGCGAACCTGTGGGGGTACGCGTCACGGAACAGGAACAGGAACAACAGACCGTGATATGGAGTTTCTGGGACCCGGCTTTCGTCCGTTCCGTCTCGAGGCTGGACGTGGTGTCCGAGGCGATGGCCCTGGGGACCGTTCTCGTCATCAAATTCAAAGATGACAGCGGTAAGTGTTTTTTTTTCCCCCGATGCCGATGTGCCTCGTGCCATCATTTGATTTGATTTGATCACACTATCGTAGGTTACGCATCGCACGCTGC
>JBBPPY010000933.1:0-14741 GCA_038092195.1 Leccinum barrowsii | reverse complement strand
CCATCACTGGGGATGTCCTGGTCATGTTCGTCTGCGTCAAGGGCGAACGACGGAACGCACAGAGGAGGAAAGCATGAGAAGGTGCTCAATGGGCTGGTATTCTCTTTCTGTTCGGATGTGGACATTTGCCTTGTTTATTCGGTATCTGTTTCTCTTTTCTTTCTCGCAACTGTTGTAAACGGATCCGTTTCTCTTGTCTTTCTCTATTGTTCTTCTCCCACTCCAACCCCTTCCCCCGTCGCTTGTATTCAACGGGTACGTACAACAGTCTCCCGAGAGCACCTTGGACCCAGGCGTTCATACATGGCGCGAACTGTCCAACTTGTCTTCGCTCGCTACCACAACCGAGGCTGAATGACCTTCAGTGCTGCAACCTCTGTTTCGCTGTGTGAAATACACGTCTTGGCTAAGAAAAGATAGTTCTTTTGCTATGTTGGCTGTATATACAAGACCATCCGCATGACGCGCCTGCGGAGCATTAGTGAACTACTTGACATGTGAGCCAACCGTCACCATGTCCAGCATCAACCAGTACTCAGTTCCGGTCTAAGTTCACCTCTCTCATGTACATCCATCGTGGAGTCACCGTGCACGACCGGTCGTCGTCTTCTTTAGCCATCTATAGTAACATTCAACCTTTTCATCTTAATCACACTTGTATGTTGGTACTTTACTTATAATGATTGCATTGATAATGTTTGATCCGCGCTTACTTACAAATAAAAATGGCACCAGCTACAACCCATTCAGAATCCAGGGTCTAGGTCCCGGAGGGCTGTGGTATCAGACTTTTTGTAGAATCCAGCCAGATGTTTGATTCCCCTGAACTTTTACTTCGTTAGGTATCGCTTAACCCATGCAATATGATGGGATACGTCATCGATGCAGTATTTTGAGCGAGTTGGATCGGGGACATATAATAGTTGGATGGCTGTGGGAGCATCAGGATTAGGCGTATAAAGAAATGGATTGATGCTATCTCGGATCGATGGGACGGACGACTCCGCAACTGAAACGGAGTGACTTGTACTTGTACTATACGATTTGCTCCTGCCAACAACTGGGATAACCAATAGTTCTACCGTGTTGCTGTCTTCGTCATCCTCATCTTTCTCAGTATGTATATCCCTACACAAATTCGATTGTGTAGTGGTACCTGCAGTGTTGGTGGTGCCATCTACGTCCATTGAAGCATCATCACTGCATCGATACATCAAGCTACACGTCGTATTTCCATGCTATAATACACGCTACTTACCTGTATCCTGGAATCGGTGGCCAGCCCTCGTGTCCAACTGTCCAATGTGTGATATTCTTGGAGAGAAACTTGTTTATACAAGCTTTTCGCTGTGATTTGGGATCCAACATGGAGCGGATTGCTGTGGCATAGTCGCGTTCCTTATCTGTTCTCACCAGAGGGTAGAGAATGCTAGACAACTGCGATCACAGTCAGGATGATGAAAGTCACTTCTGCGAGCATGCCGAATACAAGAGCTGCCCTCCTTTGGCCACAGCATGGAAGACGACCGCACATCCACAAACATATTCTTGCATGTATGGTTACAAACAAATCCGTATTCATGTGCTCGAGGATTTTTGGGATCACGATCGACGAGGTTAAGGACGAGATGCTGGATGAAAGATAACACAAATTAACACATTACATAATTGCTTTCTGGACCCGAAAAACGTCAAACATCAAAGTGTAGCGAATCTTTCATACGAGAAAGCTACAATTTCTTTCCCACATTTTGTTTTTTTCTCGCTGGTGATTGAGTGGTTTGGATGTCTATTTTATTTTGCGGATAAGCAAGGATGTGGAAAACAACAAATAAATTACGCACTGCTTGTGGTACGCTGGCGCTTCCGACGACGATCCGTCGTTTCGTTGTTTGAAGTTTTAGAATGGATCGTTGGCGGATTGCGGCCTAGCATGCACATCTCTGAGTTTCAGATCTCCGTGACATAAATTGATATAACTCACCAGAAGGCTTCTTCATCGAATCTCCAGATGCACGCGATTTTTCCTTTATTGGAATCTCATGCCCGCGGCCCTGATCCATATCGGAACAACGTTCCTCCTTCTCCTCCTCCTCTTCCTGCTCCTGCTCCTCTTTCTCCTCCTCTTCATCGGCATCTCCGCCATTGCCGCAGTATGGTTCTACAACCTCAGGATCAAATGGGTCGCGTGGTTCCCATCCTGACTGCGACCACGATTCCGTGTAAGGGTCTCCTGTAAAGTCGTACATTTCATGAATAACTAAAGAAGGGGATTATGGAAATGTGACTCACGGATTACTGGACGATTTGTATCGTCATACCACGCCCTCGCATCATTGATCATATTACCCAGGATTTCCTTTGGTACAGCAACGGTGGGGATGCTTCCCCCATACACGGATCCCGACCATGTCCAATGCTTTCGAAGGTCAACTACGTATTTTTCCCAATCTTGAATTGGTGAGATAATGTCACATGAAGGTGATATGAACTTACCGATATCTTTCGCAGTCACATGGCTGATGTTCGGCATGTCGATCGTACGACATCGACGATAGTCACTGACATACACAGGCTCATGGCGCTTGAGAAGAGCCTCTCTCACAATGTATGGATCGAGTATCTTGCCGATTACCTGTGCGTTAAGCCTGCTCTTGTGATCAGACTGGATAACACAGCTGCGCCAGAGTTCATCGACATAGATGAAGTTTTGGGCAAGTATCACCCAAAATGTATACGGCTTGAGCTGGTTCTCCTTATGACTGTGAAGGATCACCGCCAGTGCAAACCTTCTGTAGAGAAGCGCCATGACGAACTTCAAGTACGTCTTTGGAATTATGAGAACTTTGCGGAGAGTTTCGCCTTTTGCATCGACCATATTGATGGTTGCGAGGCCTCCCGAAGACGAAGATCGATAAAATAGATCCATGGTGTCACGGGCACTCCCCGCAATGTCCTCTTCGTTCGGTCGGAGGACAGGAAACTCGTGATAGTGCATGGTCGGTGTTAGAGGAGATGATCGGAGTTGTGGATGGTGGTGGTCTTGGTTTAAGATCTAGTATTCGAGCACAAATGCCTACATGCACAAAATCACGTGATGTCCACCGCTTGGATCGTCCACCTCGGCTAAGCTTGGTTGGATACAATAAGGTTCATTAAGCTCGTTCAGGTTCGATCAGATTCATAGATTTTCTGATAAATCGCCCAAGGCTCGATAGGTTCGAGCAGGTTCGATCAAGCTGGGCCTGGTTAGATGACGCTGGACAAGTTCATTAATTGTCAGGCAGGTTCATTGCAGTCTATCCAATGTAATCGGGAATGTGGTCAAGGTTTCCATCGTGACAAGATATGAACTCTGGAAACAACTACTCCACACTCCACACTCCACACTCCACATGTTATTTTTCTCCACTGCGGAGTTGAACTCAATCACATTTATTTGCGTTCGGACTTACAATCGCGCACTCCTTCTTCGCAACTACCATCTTCATAAAATGTCTGATCTCCTCTATCCCAGAAACGTCGCTCAGGACAAATACAATAGGGAGGTCCTTGAATTCATTCCAATGTTGACATACACCGTAGAACATACCCTTGGCGATACAATGGCGGTCGTTTATGAAACAGAAACAGTCTCGACAGCCAAACGTACGGTGAAGACAAGGATTCCGGCTGCATACTATGGCCATCTCCAAAGATTCCTCTGGAAATACTACATGTGGTTTGGCGTCTACCGAGCACTGCACCTGAAATCGAAAGCACTGTCGACGACTTCCATCAGTCTCTTTCAACATATGCTCGTACTCATGGACGCGGTCGTCGAGCAATTACTACTGGGATGCATAGCACTCGGGAATGAGCTCTCGAAAGATACTAGAATCGATTACTTTGACTACTACCTCGCCACGGAGTTCATTGTTGGACGCCATCAACCACCCATAGTTGAAGAATGGCGCAGGAAAATTGAACATCTCGACCTTGATCTAGAACGGATCGATCCATTTTTCCTTGGTATGTAAATTCATATACTTCAAGGGATCTTATGAATTTACTCGTGACGTGCTAAGATTGGGAAGCGTACGATACAGCACTGGGTCCCACGCTAAATGGGGAACGGTTCCAGAAGAACATAAACAACCTGTCGAAGCGGGCAGACTTCATCTCCATCGCGGATGCGCTATCCGCGTGGTATGGGGAACCTCTAAGAGTCCTCACAGCTAAGGAAAAGCAGGGAAAGAGAGCTGGTGAGTATGACGTTAACCTCCCATTTCACAAACTCATACTATGTCAGGTAACATTTTCGGTATGCACACATTGACTTGATTATAGCGAGGTGCTAAAATTCATTCTCATCCACAGTCACAGACGTTGAAGGTACTGCTGGATTGGGGTTATGTTTCGTGAATATAGACCACGACGACGATGTCGATGGAGAGGGCGATCTTGACATTAATGGACAGAATGCCATCATGAAGATGAACGCCAAACACTTTGGGAATGACGAGGACATCGGAAAGGCAGATGAAAATAGATCGGAGGAGGAGGACGGAACGGAAGACAATAATGATGAAGATAACGATGTGGTTACTACTCCCAATGTTGAGGACAACGGTATGTTTCTGCCTAGAATCATGCTATCTTGACACCAATTTCATTCAGTGACATCCAGCCAAATGATGGTTGAGAATATGACGATCCGTTTGTGCTTCCATTCATGAATAGTTACAATGTCTGACAGTTTCAATACAGATGAATCCTGAATTTCCCCTCCTCACCCTAACCAACGTTCCGCCCAGCCTTTGACAAGTACAAGGACGACTGTGGACCCACTGAAAGTTATGATTCCGGATCTCCTTAACAATATACACAACTAGTGGTATCCCACTTAAGTAGAATTTGGCTGGCTTCTTACATGCAATGTATTATATGAGTCTCCATATTCACTATCGTCAACCACAGCAGGGAAATGGTCCCAAAATGTTACAATATGTCGAGGAATGTCGAACCGAGTCGAACATAGTCGAACACAGCCGAACATAGTCGAACATAGTCGAACAAAGTCGAACAAAGTCGCAAAATGTCGACCACAGTAGAATATAATCGAACACAGTCGAAGAATGTCGAGTACAGTGGAACACAGTCGCTACATTCCGAGAGAACACAGTCAAGCAATGTCAAACATACGTCGAACACAGTCGAACACAGTCGAGCAATGTCGAACATTGCCGAACATAGTCGAACAAAGTCGCAAAATGTCGACCACAGTAGAATATAATCGAACACAGTCGAAAAATGTCGACGACAGTGGAACACAGTCGCTACATTCCGAGAGAACACAGTCAAGCAATGTCAAACATATGTCGAACACAGTCGAACACAGTCGAACACAGTCGAGCAATGTCGAACATAGCCGAACATAGTCGAACAAGGTCGAATAAAGTCGCAAAATGTCGACCACAGTAGAATATAATCGAACACAGTCGAGAAATGTCGAGAACAGTGGACCACAGTCGCTACATTCCGAGAGAACACGGTCAAGCAATGTCAAACATATGTCGAACACAGTCGAACACAGTCGAGCAATGTCGAACATAGTCGAACAGAGTCGAACATAGTCGAACATAGTCGAACAGAGTCGAACATAGTCGAACAGAGTCGAGCAATGTCGAACACAGTCGAACACAGTCTATAAATGTCGAGAAGTATCGAACATCCTGGAGCAAGGTGGAAAATTGTATTCTATTGTCATGGATAGCAACATTGTCCACCTTGACATAATGAATAGTGGTGTGGAGACATACAGTCACGTGATTCCACATTATGCTGTGGGCACACGTTTTAAGCATCGAAAATCTTATACCCGTACAACCACCATACCCTCATCACTTGGCTGACTATACAAGTAATACCACCATACCCTCATAACGGCTTTTTCTCTTATACACTAGAAAATATGAAGACTCCTACTCGCCCGCACTCCAAAGTGCATGGATACGAGGTCTGCAGACACACCTGTGGCTGCAAAGAGTGGGTAGGCTTGTATGTGCGGATCAAAGAAGGCTCTGGATGTGTTAGACATGCCAAATCACGGAAAAAGCACCCGCGGTGTCATGTGGAATGCCCTGGGCACGTTGCCTTCTCAGAAAACCCTATTCGAGATGATTGCACACGCAGGCTAAATCGAGCAGAGATTTTCGAGTTCCTTCCGGAAGATAAGGTTGACGGAGAACTTGCTCGTCTACGACTCCCACCGGCGACGAAGAAGGAGAAGGAAGACTTGAATAATCGGTGAGAAAGGCGTGAATTCTTGCTCATTCTCAATTCTAAATAATCTTTGATAAGGAACATAAAACATGACTATGATGAAGATGATATCGTAATGGATGATGGGCAGGGAGAAGATATAACAATGAATCTGGGTTACTCAGAGCACAGTTATGAGCAAGAGGATGAACAGGTGGAGGTAGGCAACATGGTGGCAATCCAGGAGAAAGGAGAGACAGACGATGAAGATATGGATGGATGCGATGAAGACTTGATGGAGCTGGACAGCATTCCACCTCCATCACGACCATACTGGACACAAAGTCGGGGTTCATCTTCCCATCCATCAGAACTATCGTCCATGTTGGGAAATAGAAGATCGACTGCTTCGGCATCTGGATCTACGACAGTCAGCCAGGACGGCTGGTATCCACTTCAGCTCTCGGAAACAAGAAAATTCGAAATATTATATGTGCCGGATCCAAGTCGCGCTATGAAACGGGCACAAGCAGAGACAGATGTCGCATGGATACCTCGTAGTCTCACGGAGGCTCAGTACGACCTCATCAAGGACCTGGAGCAGCTTGTATACAAGAGTGGAACGACGAAGGAGAGGATCAAGGTGTTTATGAACGAATGGGTGAGTCATTAATTCATTGTAATATATAAGTTACTTATCACGTTATCCAGCTATGGCTTATGCTCCGGGTCGATGAATGGGACCACGGAAAGTCATTCAATGTGACATACATGTCATGGAAGCATTTCCGAAAGGTAGTGTCTGATCCGAACACCTTTGCGTCCGATTGGAACAATATCATCTCGAAGGACTGCATCATAGGAGGTGTCGACTATTCCATCGACCATCGGTCAGTCTAAGTATGCTATGAGACGACTATATTACTAATGGAAGTTGATTACAGTTCCAGGGACAATCCATATGGTTTCTCTGAAGACGAATTCCAACGATATGAAACACACATCGACATCCTCAATACCATGGTGCAGTTCTGGCCACCAGTGCCACAGGCACGCGGTACTGGATCAAAATTTCCTACGTTGCGCAATTTACAAATGATCGCATCGTCGAAGAATCTATATCAGCCCAGGACGACACGTCTACATGAAGGGGACGAAATTCCAGAAGACATGGTGCTCAAACGAAGCAACAGCGATAGTGGAAACCACGTCATCTTCCCTGGACGAACACCCGGAGTTCGGTGCTGGGAATACCTCAGCGCTAATGCAAGTCAGGGAGAGTTCTGGATGGCGCAAGAATATGTTCCCAGCCTGCGGGACATCGGCGAATGGAGGGTGTTCATAATTGGTGGACAGATTATCACCATCATGTATACGCATTCGGAGCCTAGCAAGAAGGTAAAGGGGATTGTGAACTGGGAGTTTTCTGCGGTGCAGTCATTTCGCACACTTGCGGAATCACAGTAAGTTCTTCGTCCTTCTAACCCTTCATTCATCCATTCACATGGGTGATATAAATTATTTCAGGGAAATTATGATGGGAGAGACGAAACCGGCCAATGGATCGGAATGGCGGAAGTTCCTTGTCAATCCCCAGGACGGTACGCATGACCTTAGAGAAGCCGGACAGAAGGAATTCAATGACTACGTCCTTAATATGTGGCGTTCACTCGTTCTAACCGAAACAAGGACTTGTGGTGGCAAGCCACCAATTGCAGTTTTCTGCAGGATGGATATTGGAATCAGGCTCGTCGATGGACAGCAACCCCAATACTTTGTCAATGAAGTGGAACGCACGCCCACCACTAGTCTCTGGCTGCGTGGACATCCTTCCAACAGTATGGGGACTATGGCAGATACCTTTACTCAGGTATTTAGGCAGTGGTTGAGCGACGTTCGTAATGCGTATATACTCTAATGTCTATTGATCATTTGTACCTGGTCAATTTTTTCCTTCCTTGCTACTACTCTTAAGATAAACGCCTGGTGGAGTGTGACACAATATGTTCCAAGTCCTCCCCATCAAGAGCACTTTGCCCGGCAGGTATGCAAGTGGCTGCCCTTATCTCTATATCTGGATTTAAGATGGTGCACTACCCATATATAATTCATGATTCATCTGATAACTCTATAGACTCACTTTTTGCTTCAAGGATGATGATGATGCTCCTCCAGTACACTAGCTACATTTTATATTACAGTAGTATTAAATTGCGTGCCTTATTACGGAAAGTTACCATTGTGCACGTGCTGTTCGTCAATGTCAATTATACAGAGATTGATATCCAGCTATCTCGAAGTGGATGACAAATATTATGAAACCTCGGCAAAAAAAAAGTTCCTGAGATGCTTCCCGAACATCCCTCACTGTAATGTAATGTATATATTTATGTATTCCATATTCGCCCTGGAAGTTTATTATTGCCAAGTATTCCGTAATCAAGTTATTGTCGTTAATGTAAACTCCGCAGATATCCCCGCTAGAGACAAACATGGCCAAATATGTCGATCCTGTTGAATAGAAACAACTAACATGTCATTGCAATACAATCAATGTCTAAACTCATCGATGGAGAAGCTCCATCAACGGGTTCACCAAAACGGCCCGCTGCTACCGGTCCGGAAGTGAGCGTACTTCAATCTACTCCGAGTAACCGAGGCATTGCGGCAGCAAACAGTTATCCTGGACTTTCTGAGACTACGTTAGTACATCCACGACCATTATAACCAAAGATTACAAACCGCCCTGCGAATCCAGTATCGGTTACCTCACGCCGTGGATCAAGCAAGACGTTGAGAAAGCACTCCATTGCCATGACCCGGACAAGTTGCTGAAGTATTTTTTGAGGCTCGCTTCAAAACATCCAGACTCGTCGGGCGAAACGGATACCCTGATGAAAAATTGCCTCGATGCAGTCACACCGATTTGCACGCCGGGAGAGGTTGAGGGGGACAAAAAAGTTGTCGCTACAGAAATCAGATCTGCACTGGAGAAATAGTGAGTGCCTGTCCGCGAGGGTGTCTTCTTTGGCTAACATCTCTCATGCCAGTACCCAGGCAAAACAGGAGGAGGATATGTACAGGCCCTTTGTCGACATGTCTACGACTGCGCTGAAGTATCTACGCGACCTGGCCGTCGATGGGATGCGAGAGGTCGCGTCTGAGGTGGACATCACATTCAAAGTAAGCGACAAGACGGCAATCACTCAAAATCACGGCCGGATGGCGTCCACCCGAAAACCGGACATCATCATCATTCCATCTCGTAGGGATCTCGACGGCTGTAAAGAGGATACAACGAAGGCGAGTATAACGGAGAAAGCTGACGGGGAGCAGGAAACAGACCAGGGCAAGGTCTGTTGGCAAGACGTGCTGAGTATCGTCGAGTTCAAGCGAAATGGAGAAATGGAAACTGCGAGTCCAACCACTGCAGAGGGTAGCGTTCCTGCTTCTGGTCAACAAACGCTGCTGCCACCCATACAAAGTAAGAGTGATGAGATGACATGCAGAATGAGCTAAACATGGCGTCCGTTTAGTACAAGGTGGAAAATCAGGGCATCAGATAAACAAAAGGAAGTCGGAGAGCGAGTTGAAGCACAACTCTTCGAAGCGCTCTAGGCATAGCACCTCGGCTGCATCTAATACGTGGGCAAAAGGGCCAGGAAAAATTCAAACAGCACTGTACGGCGCTGAAATGTTGTCCGCGAGAGTTGGGGTCAACTATGTGATCAACTTTCTGATTCAGAGTAAGCGTGTTTGCTGTGGATCGTGATTACTATACTACTTAGCTAATTTCAACACAGACGATTGGATCTGGGTCAGGCTTTTTGATCACCAGGGGTTGATCTCCGTCGCGAAGTTCAATTTCATAAAAGATCTACCTCGCTTCATGGTGTTGCTATACGCACTCCAGCGGTTCGATTTGGAAAACTGGGGCCGAGTGAAGGGGTTCCAGGACCTTGAAGATGGCAAAACGGAGGCGATCGTCCGGGATGAGAAAGGAAACGTGATCAAACTGCAGCTGAGCCGCCGTGACAAAGCTCCACATGTTGCGCTGAAGGGCCGTGGGACGGAGGTCTTGGAAGTTATCTCTGCAGATCTGAAGAGTCCCGTGGCGGAAGGCATGGTCGCGAAGATTTACTGGGCAGAGGAGAGACGGGATAGCGAAGCCTCCATATTGAACATCGCAAAAGAAATAGGGCGACACAACGAGGACGTCAGAGGGCACGTGCCAGAGGTGCTCTTGTCGCACAATTTCGAAGTGTCGACGTCCAACATCAGGATGGCGCTCGGCATCAGGCAGGAGGTCGCTGAGAAGGGCAGCCGCACGTTGTACCTCTTGGTGTTCCGAAAGCTTCTACCGATATGGACGCTCTTGTCTGACCCTGACAAACTGGTGGATGTATGGCATCAATGCATTTCGTGTGCGTCTTCCTACTACGACTCCGTATGGCTCTCAAGGCTGACCTTAGTCTAGGTCATTATGGGCTTTGGAAGGGTGGTGTTCACCATCGAGACATCAGTGCTGCAAACCTGATGTACTATTGGTTGGAAGGCAAGGTGATCGGCGTAGTGAACGACTTCGACCTCTCGACTTTGGCAGGCTGCGAGCGCAAGTTCGGTGACGAGCGCACTGGAACCATACCGTTCATGGCGATCGAACTTTTAGAGAAAGAAGGCCAGGATGGCACGCTGCTCCATCGATATAGTCACGAGATCGAGTCTTTTATCTGGGTATTTCTTTGGGTTTCTTGCCAGTGCAACAAAACAGACGGTACTCTTCGGGAAGGGTTCTTAGCTGACCTGGGCAAACTTTGTGCTTCAAAATGCGCTGAGAAGAAAGGACACTTCATCATGACAGCTTCCCTTCCCGTGGACGTTGACGGCATTCGCGAGGATATTGCATGGAAATGCATCAGATTTCTTCATGACAAAACATACGCACGCTCCGAGGTCAGTATGTCTTTGAAGCAATGTCTTGCAAAGCTCGGACGGACGGATGGTTCGACGTCAACTGCCGGCGATCTCAAGGAAGAAATTGCAAAACTGCAAGGCAAGCTTTATGACGAAGACGTCGACGAGGTGTTCACGGAGTTTGCCGCAAAGATATATTTACGTGACTTCATGGACAAGGTGGCACGGGCCGCGAAAGGTACCTCTCTCATTTAGCTGAGAGCGCCCCGGATCGATTTAGAGTAGATTCAAAACCCTCTTCCTACACGAACTATGCTATACGTTTGTTTGCCGTAATCTGCATGTTATAATTGAAGTTCCGGAGCGTTCATGAACCTAGTAACAAAATCCGAACCACCAAAAACACAAAGACCAAAGGTAGGGTTGTATTCAAATTGCGCGTCTTTTAAGAAGATGGTGTCCCCATCATGGGGCCTGTACATTGTCATCGGCCCTTTCCTCTTAAATTTTATAAATAAGAAGATAAATACCAGTTCCATGGACTGAGGCGGCCTGTGGAATATCCACCGTTGTGGACGCTTGGACATCCATTGTTCGCTTTGAAGATCACATGGTGTCTCGTGCTGGATTTCAATACGAGCACCTGTGGATGCAACTCCATCCATCGTCGCCGTGACCAGGAAAACTAACCATTGTGACAAATTCCGATACTGTCGATAATAACTTCGTCGTTGCGACTGATTTGTTTTCTAATCTACTCCGAATCGGTAACAATTTACTTATGAAATGACCTTTTTCTTCTGCGAAGAGCGGGTAACCCTGGAATGTCCCGTGGCGCCCTTGCTTCCTTCAACAGCAATTTCTGCCTTCTTCGCTTTCGTCTTCGTTTTTGCTTTGCCTTTCCCCTTCTCCTGAGCCTTAATCTGCAGCTCGGGAGCCTTCTTTCCTTTCTGCAAGGTCTTTGACATCTCTTGAGAGGTCCCTTGCACATTCTTCGATGCCTTTGCTCCTGAACGCGTCGGAGGACTGCCCGACTCACCACCAGACTCTACATCCGTTTCCTCGATATCGCTTCCGGCCGGCACGACCTCCTTGTCTGAATCCTCCTCGGATGATCCTTCGTGCTCTTGGTATGTATAGCCAACTGTAGGGTTGTCAAAGTTGGGTAAATAAATAGATAACACGAGAGACCAGATGGAGACGCACAGTATTTATCAGGTATGACATAAGGAGAGTACCACAGTTTAAGAGATTGAAACAGCTCGGACACTGATTTGAGGTTCTGTGCTGTCGATGGCACCTTGAATAAATTACGATCACCAGACCATATGGGACCCATGTCCTTCATGTACTGCTGCCAATCTGTCGCGGGTAAGCCAGAGCAACATACATCATGACGATTGTCACATTACCACATTCTGACAACTTCATCCAGTTGAGGTTTGTATCATGAGTACGCCGGAACTTGCGAATCTCGAATGGTTCGTGACGACGAACATAGTACTCGATTACCAGGTACTCGTCGAATGTCGTGCTGTGGAAATCAGACTCGGTACCGTTCAATCCCCTGGCTTCCTCGGATACACGCTTGAAGATGTTGTCCATGTACTGGAGTATCATGATCAGGTTGTCCTCCAGAAGCTTTTCGAGAGCGATCTGATCGGAAAACCGCAGAATGAGACGGATAACTGCTTCCCTCCACAGAAAGCACCCCATGTGCATCTGATATTGGGGGGGGAGAACGACTTGGAATTTAGTGCCAGGGTAAATGATGATCTGGCGGTTTTGGCCGAGTTTGAAGTCGCGGCTGTCGTTGATAAGATCATGGGTGGTGACTGCATTCGCAGCCTTGCGGGGGAAAAGCAATGCAGCCATGTGTAAGATAGTAAGATGAAGGATAGGGTCAGACTAGACAGTTATGCAACGACATTATATATTGTTACAGATTATGATTATGTAATAGTCCACTATGACCGTGTATGGCATATATTCACGACGACGTGGCCCAACAATGTGGACCTCTCCACACTGTGACGTCAAAGTACAGGAACATAGCAGCCCATACCATCGTTCTGCATCCCAAATAGGGGGCTGTGTTACTCGAGTCCATAAAAGTCACCGCGGGGTTTCAACGCGTCTTTCACCAATACCGTCCATCACAGATACTACTCTCATTCTAATGTCTGATTACTACTGGCAGACAGAGCTCCCCGACAAGCAGACGATGGATTACATCGTCCAAATTCGTTATTCTATTCATACTGTCGAGAACAACGACTTTCTTGCGGAAATCAGAAGGATCAACCTCTGGGATCCCCATCCGAAAGTCAAGCATCATTGTTACATTCCGGGTGTTTACCTGGACCACGTAACCAAATTTCTCTACCGGTATTACATACTGATCCGGTTGTTCGAGAAGTTTCAAAATAGTCGCCTAATACGCTTCAAAAAGTTCATGCCACAGCTCAAGCGGATCATTGTCCACCTGGACAATGTCATAGAAAGCATCATCCGGCCATCAAAGGAGGAACTGAAGGAAGCGTTGCAATCACAGTGGTGCAAAAACTTCGACGAATATTTGCTAACGGAGTTCTTAATTGGCCGCCACGATCCGGAAATAATCAACGAGTTCCGTTCTCGTTGCCCAACCAACTTGGAGAGAATGGATCCCGCGGCCCTCGGTAAGTTATCACCAACACTGCTACTTTCGCATTCAATTTAATATTCTTTTAATTGCAATAGAATGGTCCGCGTATGACAGGAAGCTCCCGCCGTATCTTATTGGCAAAATGTATGACTATAACTGGGACCGCGTTCCAGAGAATGAGTTGGAAAAAGCTTGGGATACCGTGGTAACTTGGTACCAACGTCCCCTGGATGACGAATGGGGTGAGTATTTGACAACGATTCATTGTTTTTTATTATTAATCCAACTATTTGAAGTCGCACGTTGGGTTGAATGGGTCCACGATGACGGATCTACAACGCACCCACCTCCATCTGAATGCCCTGTTGAGAGGAAGGCAGCCACAACAGTGCAGGGGTCAGGTAAATTTGCCGAGGATTCCCACATAGCAGGATCATCTGGTAATGTGGTCGATAATTTCTCTTTTGGTTGCTCATGCTGACACTTGCTTTTAATTTCATAGGAACGACAGACAATGGTCTAGTTGAGGTGAACCAGGTTCCTCAGACCGCGAGACCGTCCGGGACGCAGGTGGACAAAGACTCTCGTGACATCGCAGGTAATTTTTACTGGTGTCGCAATCACGAGGTATCCTACTAACTTGATAATGTTGGGCCAACCAGAAGAGACATCTAATGAAGACTCGAATGCAACACAAGAAGATACCAATGCACTGTCAGCGGGTAGGCAATTTAGTGATGACCAAAGATGAATTTAAATAGAATCTTTTATAGTTGAAGGGAGGCCCAGCGCCAGCGAATATGTGACAATCATCAGTAAAACACCCATATTGGCACAGTGAGTACAGTGAGTACAGTAAGTACAATTCGTTACATTGACTACAAGTGACTACAACCACAAAAAAAGTGCCTTATTTTGCCATGAAACATGCAGATAA
>JBBPPY010000932.1:0-14742 GCA_038092195.1 Leccinum barrowsii | reverse complement strand
GCGAGCAGGCGGCATCACCGCCTGAGTATAACCTCTTCGCACCTTCGGCCATAGTCCCCCCACTCGCCTTGCAAATATAGTATCTAGCAGTCGTTTTCTATGCATGTAGATCCCCATCAGTTCTCTGCCAGAACTTTGTGCTTCTCTTCCAAGTACGCACCGGATACCTTCCAGGCACTGGCACCGGGATACCGGGATACAAATTTTGCGACGGCGGCTTAACGGCGAACGCGACAAACACGACGCGACGACACGACGTGGCGTGCAGCTCAGCTCAGTGTATGCTGATGGAACTATACCACGATGATGACGATGAACGCGACCAACGCGACGACACAACGACGTGCGTGGCTACGGCGTCAATCCAAGGGGATCAATAACCCGCTCAAAGAAGATGATACAATGGTCAGTGTAGGTTACCTTCTTTTTGTTTATCTGTTTGTCTGACGGCGCCATTAGATGCTGTTTCTTGGCCGTATCAAGAATGCTATTCAGGAGAATCACGATTGTCCCAAGCTTTCCCGCGTGATGAGACGAAGTCACCTGGGCGGGGACAGGAGACAAGTGAGGGCAGGACAGTGGCAGTGTGGCATCAAGCTAACATTCGTCGGTCTAACGATCAGCCTAGTAGAGTGTGCCTCGAGGCCACTCCACCGTCAATCACCTCTAACACAAATTTGGAAGGATAGCGTGTTCAACTTGACGGCACTCAAGAATCCAGCATACGCTGTTTACTGTGTCTCTGGAGTCTTTACGTTCCTTGGGTTGTACACTGGTAAGTTTGTTGTCTTCCGTTTTGTTCATTTGCGAAGCGTTCATGCGAGATGCATGACTCACGCACGTCGAACAGTGTTGACTTACATGCCTGTGAGCGCCATTCAAGCGGGCATCTCGAGCGACTTTGCATTTTATCATGTTGCTATCATCAATGGCTCCTCTGCTTTTGGACGTATCTTGGCGGGATCCCTTGGGGATAGGATAGGTATGAACAACGACGGCGACACGGCAGCGTCACGTTGCAACGGTGACGACGACGACGTGATGACACCGCGAGCGTTGCAACGGCGACGGACGACACATTGGCAATGACCCATGACAAGACGACGTCAGTGGCACGGCGGACGCGGGACAACAGCGGAACGAGGAACAGGAACGACGCACTGATGGCGGGACAATGACACGTCGCCGTGGCCCATGGCATGGTGGTGGCGACGACTACCTTGGGTGGCGTGTACTTAGTACTACTAGTAGGAACAATATATAAATCTGACCATTCTGAATCCTGAGTCCTGACACCAAAAATGAAGTATTGTTGACATGATTGACAATATATAAAGTATAGATTTGATCCATGACCACTTTATGATATCATTTCCAGCCTGTTCCCGGGCCATAGTCATCAGAATGAGATTAGATGATTATCTTATGATAGTCATGATAGTCATTTATCTCAATTTGTCAAAGATGAAGTCATGTCAATTCATGATCTTGCATGAACATTTCCTGATAAATATTTATCACACTTTCAGAATGCATATAATTTATCATTGGATATAAGTGGATATAATTCCCATGGCATAATTACATATTATTAAGTGAACTATCAGGTTAAATCAGCTTTTCACTATTGATAATGAATTGTTTTGATTGAGAGGGTTGGTATGCTTGGTGATGATCCAGCCAGAAATCTAACATGTGGTCAAACTTGATCATGGATGTCTGTATTTCAAATGTAAATAATGCATGATCATATGTTGATATTGAATACTCACGGACCATCAGGGTGGTGATGGTTGACCATTATATGATAACTGATTATGGTTCTTTATCTGAATGATATAGAATTATCAACACATGATCATTCATTGGTCATGAGCCATCTTAATGGTGAATACATATCAGTATAGATCATATGCCTTCACAATGAATATGAATTGTCAGTGGTTAGAAATGTCCATGACATAATGTTAGGTATGTATCAGAACTATCTGGTTATATCAACTTAATGGGTGTTTATCAGAACCATCTGGTATATCAACTCTCCACTATTGGTAATGTATGATTTTGATTGAGAGGGTTGGTATGCTTGATGATATTCCAGCCAGACATCTAACATTTGATCAAATGATATCTGTATCTTACATGTGGAAAATGCATGATCATCATATGATATTGCATGGCTCATGAACCATCAAGGTGATATTAGTTGATCATTATATGATATTTAATTACCTTTCATCATCTAAATGATATAGAATCATCAAAAAGTGATCATTTACCAGTCATCAGCCATCTTAATGATGAATACATATCAGTATAGATAATGTGCCTTCAGTATGGAAATCATTTTCAATGGTTATATATGCATATGATTTCCATGAGATAATGATGGGTATCTGTCAGAACTATCTGGTATATCAATTCTCTGTTATTGGTAATGCATTATTTTGATTGAGAGGGTTGGTATGGTTGATAATAATCTAGCCAGACATCTAACATTTGATCAAATTATGTCTGTATTTTACATGTGGATAATGCACCATCATCATATGATATTGCATGCTCATGAACCATCAGGGTGATGTTAGTTAATCATTATATTATGATTCATTATCTTTCATCATCTGAATGATATAGAAGTATCAATAAATGATCATTTACTGGTAATCAGCCATCTTAATGATGAATACATATCAGTATAAATAATGTGCTTTCAGTATGGAAATTAATTTTCAATGATTATAAATGCTTATTATTTCTATGGCAGAATGATGAGTGTGTATCAGAACTATCTGGTTATATCAGCTCTTCACCATTCCCCTGATGTAGGCGTATGTCTGTATGTAGTACATACATGATGTCGTTGCCCCGCCTAGACCCCACCCCCTCTCTTCCTCTTCCACTAGTACTTGTCCCTCTGGATCTTCCGCGTCGAACCCCTGTCTAAATGCGGCCATATGCTTCTTATTTGCCTACTATTCTCGCCATCGGAACCTCAAAGAACCCAGGGGCCTAGACTATCGACGATCCACCCACAGACGCTGAAACGCCTCCAGAAAACCAAACTCTGTATGATACGGTGCCACCAGTCACAACGTCCAACGAATCCGTCATTTCCCAAATCGACTGCCACTAATACTCTGACGTTCATTTGACAGTGTAGATAGGGCTTACCCGCATCTTACATTTCTGTATCCCTCGGGCCCCCTCTCCTCTCCCCCTCCACCGAGGCAATGGAAAGTTTCGACATTTCGATCTGGGTTTCACCGAGCTGTCGGACTAACGGGGTTTGTATATTCAATGCGGCATCATGATGAGGACCCGTATCCACGGTAATTTGTGTATAGGGTGCGAAGGTTCGTGTGTTGTCGGCGCTCGATCAGGTCGCCGACAACCGCATTGCTGCCCCCCTCCGTTCCCCTCATATGATGGTGGCTTGATCACGGTGCAGTGGTCGTGCAAGCGTGTCAGGACCGTTGTTCGCTATACCTTTAACAATGATCATTTCCTCATGGTGACGGCACTGTGTGGTGGTGGAGAAACCGCCTGCGAAGCGACCAACTGAACATGCACACAATCATGTCTTGGCGTACGTATGTATGTTTGCTTTCGAGTCGTCCCTTCAAGTTTCTCTCCAATTGACGTCGTTACCGAGTTTATAATGACATGCATGGCACCGCAGTCCAAGTTACATGTACCTCATGCTTTACCAGGCTTTTTACCACGTCAATGCAATAACTCATGGCGTCCGTCGACGAAAAAGGGAACGACGTCCGCATGGATGGCAGAGCAACCAATTTGGATCGGGCCATTTGCGCACGACTGACCAGACGAGCAACTACCACGTAGAGGAAAGTCTAAGAATTCAGATACGGTGTGGAACAGATCCGAGCCGTGTCGACTCCTTGGCTCCCCTCCTTTCCCCCAAAACAGACCAAAGAAAAAAACAGAGGACATGACACCAATGATGGATACACGTAAAAAGAATTCGCCTTGTTTGGCAAGTGATTCGTACCGGCCAACTAGTCACGTGTCGCTCAGCGCTCAGTATCTGGTGAGTAATAGAGTCGTTCTCGAGTTCGTTCGTGCGGGAAATGGTTGATTGTCTTGGTTGCACGTTACAGATAAGTTCCTTGGAAGGATAATGGGCCCTGACTATACGACCTTCGATTCTTACGTCAACACATGGCTCGTCGCAATCTCCTCGCTCCCTCGCGCACCTGCGACGAGTTCCGTCACCACCGGATCCACACGCGGTTGACTGCGCATCAGAATGCCGAGCGCGTCCGCAGCGCGTGTGCGCACGACGATGCTGGACGTATCGCTGACGGACTTGACAAACGTCCGCTGCAGCTGCGGGAAGAACGGCTTGACGTGGTTCGGTATCCGTTCCAGTATCGTAGCGAGTGCAGACAGGATCGCAGTTTTGACACCCGTGTCAAACTTTATTGATTCTGGTACAAAGTACTGTTACAACGACAAAGTACTGTTACAACGGAGAGCATAATCACAATGTCTACGGATTACAACATTTCACTCGTTGTCCATGTGAGTATCTTCCCCAAAAAACATGTCTTGATCAAAAATATTTTCCTCCCCGGAGGCAGCGTTGGCTGAAGACGATGATGGGATAGGATTGTTAAGTGGCGTAGGCGGGATAATCTGCGACGACGAGGGCGTAGGCTGGCCCAAAGGGAAGTTTCTGGAGTACCACCTATTGACAAGGTCGTAACGCTGAGCCTGGTCCGTGATGTGGCAAAACGCGGTACACAGGTCAGCGCTGGCAATGATAGCGAGAATGAACTCGGTACGAATATTCATCGGAAACCTAGTTTCTTGCACGAGGTATTGCATTGAAACAGGCATTCGTAATTCTGGCGGAATAGGGAACGGGAGCTGGGTCAGAGCGGGGGTGGACCCAGAATCAGTGAAAGTGTGGACAAGGTCGGCTGCCCGATTGATTGCATTCGTCATCCCATTCACGAGGACGGTTTCGGACATTGGCCTGGACCGCTTGCTAAGAACAGAGCTCGATCTCTCCGAAAGACGGGCAGGAGTCCTTGCCCGCATCTTGCCTTTTGACACCCTGGAGGGAAATGAGTTGAGGCTGGTGTGGGGTGATTGGGGATTGATAAAACGGGGATCGAGAACGATGTGACCACTTCCGGGTGACGAGACGTGGCAGTCTGTGGTCGGAGGTGAACTATGATGGTATAAGGATAGGGCGTCCTGTGTGGCTGCCAGCTGGACGGCCGGATCGGGCGACGTGACCCCGATTCCGAGATCATATATGTTGTCAACGCTCAGAGAAGCGGGCATAGTGTGGCCAAACGGGGGAAACCGATCAAAGACGGACTCGAGCGAGGTCGATTTGGTGGATATCAGGGAGGTGTCCGGCTCGGGATCATCTTGAACGTGAGAGCTTAAGCTGAAAGCAGCATCTGGCGCATCCAGCGCATCCAGCACTTGATCGCTGACCGTTTCCACGTCGGGGCGCATATTATAACCTTCACCTAGGAGCACCCGCATCTGATCGTAGTGATCAAATGGGGTGTCTGAGTATCGCGATATCAGAGAAGCCTGAGATGAGGTTAGTAAGATATATCTTACTGGGAAGAGTGAAATACGTACCTCGTTTGGGTGATCGCGCAGCCATTGGTGCCAAGCCGTCCTTTGTTCTGCATTGCGTATGTCAGCACCGCGCTCGGTACTCCATACGCCTTGTCCAGGCCCACAGCGCCACATATCTATGGCCAAATAGATTCTCCTGAGCTGTGAATAGAGAGAGATGGTGATGAAGATGTCGCGAACTTGAACAGAACACGCGGCACACACGTTTTTGTACTTGTTCAGTATGGCCGAGTAATTCTTCTTGTTGTCCTTGATGATGTATTCCACTTCTTGGATGACTTCCGGAGGGAAAACATCGCCCGGCCCCATCCTCGCTTTATGCAAGATCAGATAATCCAACATTTGCGTGACCTCAGAAAATGTCCAGTGAGCTCGGGTCATTTTCTTATCTGCCACTTGAGACATAATTTGAGTTGCCTTGATTCCAGAAAGTACAACGTAGGTAGAAAAGCCAAGTAAAAGATTTCGAAAGTACTCGACGTTATGTAGTGGGTGTGACTGAGGGAATTGTACGAGGTGGTGGTGGATCGAGGGCATGCTGGGTGTTGCGGACAAGGCGAAAGTTCAATCTCCGAATGTATCAATTTGAAAATTGTAAAGATCTTGAAACCCTCTTGTTTCTCAGTCCGTTGGTCCGACACCACCCCAGACTCCGAGGAGGCCAAGGTATCAATCTTCCTGTCATTTTCTGTCACCTCACCTTGCTTGACATCCAAGCATTCCGAACCTTGCAGAGATAAATAAATATTTTAAGTGGAGATTAAACCCTCACGAGCATCACCTGGATGAGCACACGTGTCGTGTGATAGCCAAAAGGGAAAATAATACGCGTCTGTCTTTGTAGTTAGCCTTGTGCACGTTGCACGATAACATTTTGAATTGCTGGACACATAAACCAATGCAAGGGAATACGCACTCAGTTTGATGTCACTGTTCACGCTGTGCAATACGGTATCGCTCTTGATATGCGAAAAGTGTGAAGAGGAAGAAAATCTTGAGATAGGCGTTCGGAGGACAACGGTGCGTGTAAGAAAAATCCTCGATACCAGGAAATTGGGTGGAAGTGGACTAAGAAGTTCTCCGCTCGAAGTGGAAGAAGTTTTAAACATGTGGCGTGAGAGATTACCTTGTTTATGCCCAAATTTAACACCCGTGAAAAACGATTACATAACACAATGATTCACAGGCGGTCTGTCCGCTGGGGTGTAACGTAACTATTAGACTTCGTGACGAATCCTGCGCCTCGCGTCGTAAAGAACCTAAGTTATACCCAGACACCTGGTCACATTACATCTCTGCTCTGTTCGAAGATCCAATGACTTACCGCCAGCATCTCCTGCGATACGAAGTGTTCCCCTGCCTACGATGTCGCAGAGTAACCGTAGTCACTTGCACTCTTGACTGATCTGGGCTTCCCAGAGTTTCTGGGAGTCGCGTTTCCAAGAACTTGACTGGACCAGGTGATTTCTGAAATTCGTAATACGCTTGCAGGCTCGGCATGCCTATAGGATTTTGGAGCTCCTTCTTCTTGCGGTTGCTGATGTCGTGAACCACGACGATTCCGACCGAGTCGAGTCATCGTGAAGAGGAATGATCCACGACCACGCAGACTCATCTGCAAACCGTTGTGGATAAGAGTCAGCCTCAGAATTTCCTGCAAATAGATTGGAACTGACTCATTAGGACTCGATCCAGACGGCGTTGTCCCGATTGGTTCCTGGCATGTAGCATCCGGTGTTTTCCCAGTATCCCTAGCACGCGACGCTGTTGAGACTCTTTTGTGGCACTTGTTTTTGAGAAATCTGATATCATGTCGTTCCTTCCAAAGGCATCCACCAGATACTCAAACGAAATCTGACCCTCGACGCCGCTACTCGATACCCAGGAGGCAGAAACAGGGTGCTCGCCATCGAAGCGCAGCTCTGTAACTCTGGTCTCTTCGACTACCGAAGCACCGTTCTTCGTTGTGTGCTTGAGAAGCAGGTCGTCGAACTCCTTGGGGATCTGTGGTGTCAAGATGCTATTATTCCGAACATCCCCATGCTTGCGACATTCCAAGCCCCGTTGTTGGGGTCCAACGAAATGAAATCAGTGTCTGTGAATCCGTTTAAGGATGAATCTGGCTGTTAGGATGGGAGAAACTGAACTCTCTTACATCCTTCTCATTTATGTTGGTTGAGTTTGACTGCAGCGCCAGACTGCTGAATGTTGGTTCAGCAATGCTTTCGGAGGATCACAGTAGACATGGCACTGCGTCATCGCATGCCTGAATGCAGAATTCGCAGTTCTTCACGTCTTCCTCTGTATCGGTGAACCTGAACCGAACAGACGGCAACAAATTTCGGTACCGACCTTGGGAACTTGGAAGCCTCGAGCAACACTCCCTCGAACCCATCTCGTGCGGGAGCAGTAGCCGCGTAGCTACCAGAGGGACCACTTCCGATCACGAGAATCTGAGCTCTTGCAGGCTACAGTGGATGAGTGAGACGACAATGAAGAACTCCGTGGAGGACAACATATACAACTGATGCGACGACCATTGTGTGTGAGTGTGAGTTAAAACGGCGCGCCGCGTTCCTGGAGCTATGCCCGGTGAAAGTTCAAGACGACGGCCCGGGGTGGGCCCAAGGATTTGTAGTGATGGGTATACGTAGTGCGCAGTTCTCAGCGTCGTCAATAGTAAGGGGACCGCCACGCCGTACCGGAAACCAGCTTTCTGTTTTCACGTTCCATCAAATGGTTCGTCACGGTGATCGCATCAAATTTGTTGGGCGCCACTTACGATGAACTTATGTAATATTTTCTCAACTCAACTCAGTAAGTAGTTCGATCGCCATTGCCGGCCGTACGTACTACGCTTACTCGACCTCAATCGCGCGACTCCGAGTCGTCGACTACCGCCAAGCTCGCATCACTCTTGCAAGATCATCAAATGGAACTGGCACCCGTACGTCTCTAAACTCGTTCACCGGCACTTTTCTTTCTTACTTTGACCCTACATACTTCCAAACCCAGACTGTCTCGCCAAAGGACCCGAGCCAGCGCTTTTGAGCACCAACCTGTGTTCACTTCGGCCGTACGTTAAGAGGTTGGTATTCAGTGTGATTTGGGTAGTCTCATTGACGATCCGTGCACGCGGATGTTGTCTAGCGCCGACTTGAACGCTAACATCATCGACGGCAACCTCGAAGGGTCCGCCATGGCTTCGAAGGTGGCATCCGAGTATGAGAAGGCGCAGTCACTGGACATGATCAATGAACAGCGTCAATTTGGATTGCACGACGCTAGTCGGAGTCAGCAATCGCACTGAGTCACTTGTACAATCCATCCGCCTATCCGATGCTCGGTATCAAGCTGAAAGCAAAGTGCATGAAGTCCGGCGCGTTGAATCCCGTATCTCCTGATGTGAAGATCCATCCATGATTGGGGGAGTCGTCAGATCCCATTGAGGTCGAAGATCACATCGCTTTCTTTGTCTCCATGCAGAAATAAAATTCTCGGACGAGATGTATGGCCGAACTTTTTGGCAGTTACCTCGTTTACAGACGAACATGACAATCGAAAAGTTTTATTGGCACATGGGTATCTGACACAACATACATCAGGATGGTAGTAGAAAGGCGCTCGTACTCTGGACGAGGCGGCGTTCAGAGCAACATAGGAATGTAGAAAGAACCACATCACGAAACAAGGTGAAGGCCCGGGTAGATAGAGTACACGGTCGCGAACGAAATACCGAACAAACATGGGCAGAGAATACATGATAACGTGGCAGCCTCGTCCTTGCGCCCGCCCCCTCCTCGCCACCCGTACGGCCGTAGCAATAGTGGTCTCGTCATTCATCCCAACGACGAGGGTATGTCGGTTGGATCGTAGAATATAGGAGATGGTGCGACCGCAGGCGGTGCTGAAGCATGGAGGCTCCGGTACCATTCGAGAGCGACACCGTAACGAAGCTCTGGGTTTGTAATTTCAGCAAACTGTCGACATAATCCTGCATTCTCAATGATTTCAAAGCAAGAACGAGTGGTCCCCGAACATCGGAGGCAAGCCTTGTCTCTTCACCAAGGTGTCGCATAGCGACGTCGAGCGTTTCGATATCAGTAGCCTCCTAGAGTTTTGAACCTAGTAGAAGGTACGTGAGCGGTGTGTTCGTGTGCGCCGCATCTGCGTATGTTGATCCGGCGAACGGTGTGTGTGTACATACATTGGGTCGCCGAGCTCGTGGAGGCTGCACCTTCCCAGCCCTGCATCACTCCAAAAATGTTGTTTATCAGATCGGTTGCCCGACTGATGCTACTACACAAATGATTCCACTCTGATGGGTGCTGCTGTACATTCAAATGAAGAGTTTCAATGGCAAGAAAGACTGCCTTGTCGTCTGGATTGACGTAGTGAAGGTGACGGAAGTCATAAGATAGCACATATTCACCAAACGAGCCTGGTGGTGACCAATAATGATTCTTGGTATGAGACACTTGCCATACCCGCGATGGCGGCGGCGTTTGTCCTGGCAGGGATGGAGGGTTAGATAGATGTTTGGTAGTGACTCGGATGAGCTGACTCGGACTGAGGGCGATGCGGATCCGAATCGCGTTCACTGGGCACTTCAAGTTCCATTTGCAGGGCAGATGAGGGATATCGCAGAAATTGCATTTTCATCTGTCCGGCCAGGTCCGTATGATATTCGTAATATTCAGTCTCCGCTTGTTTTCGATTCGTGATGAGTCTTCGATTTTCCCTCCTTCTCCTGGCATCAATCCATGCAGCTGGCTTATATAAATGTCTCGTTTAGATGCCAATACGATGCATGTCCAAGATCCTACGAGGTTATACGCACGCTACCTGGATTTCTGGTCTGGTCTTGGATGCAAGTTTTATCTCCACCATCTAACCCTTTGCGTGAACATTTCATCGTTAAAGGAAATTCAATATCGTACGTCTGCATAAGAGTTGTCGTTCCATTGTCGGCCGAACGATACGTATCGATAGGTGTGAAAGAGGTGTATGTAATGAAACGTACGCACAATGATAGCGCGTGCCTGTAAACAATACCTATCCATGGATTTGTAATGCTGTACCAATGGGTTTCCGGCCGGGATAAATGGCCGATTATACATCGCGTATCCAGATTCCAGACGTTTTGAAATGGGTTCGAGCGGTAGCAGCAGGAGCGGCACACACTGTGCCACAATGGCAAACACGAATTGCAATACGTATGGCTGCAATGTGTGCATTTCCGCTCCTTTGGTAGGCACTCTTCACAAAACTTCTTCGAGCAGGAATAGGTCCAACAGGCGCCCACAAGCTTTACCTCCTGAACCTCTGACCCGTCCACTGGCCCCGAAAACGAACTCTGGTCTTCTTCCACACAGTCGTCGCACAGCGTTCTCCGACCGCACTCGGCGCAAGATTGGATGTACTTGCACTCGCGGAGGTAACAATACGCCCGCTTGCACCGTGGGCACTGCCTGAGATGGCCTGCCATGATCGGTGGTTCCTTGCAGTTGTCGCAGATCCAACTACGTTCGCACGCGCACGAGACCCCACCCGCAGGGGAGCATGATTGGCAAATTCTTGGATTTTGAACGCTTCCTTCTCTCGACCAACATCTTACGTTGTAGCGTGATTTTGACGTGGCTTGACCGGGGTTGCAGTAAGAACAGGCTTGACTGCTCTCGAACACTGCTTGAGTCTTGCCCACCTGCTGAGGTGTGGGAAAACCGACCAGTTCAAGCTCAAGGGCCGGGCCCCCAGCAACTTCCTTTCAAGTACTGTTGGGGTTGAACGTTGAACGTTGAATATTGAATGTTAACCATCACCGTAATGAACGCACCATCGTAACTTTGGTCACTACCGCTCCAAGTTTAGCGACTCCACTCAGTCGGGTGCACGTCGGATTGAAGGTGTTTGCGACAAAGTCAATTTCCGTCTCCGACCATATCACCACTGCTCAAATCAAAGTCCTCGCTCAGAGCACGCATCTGAAATCGCGGTTCTGTCGGTCCGTCAAATCCATGAATTCCTGTTGCAAAAAACCTTCGTCAACCGACACCAGCACAACTCGTGGCCAAGGATGGGATATGATTGTCGTACCTTGTCCACCTTGACCTACACGCACTTCCCGCCCTCCGACTCCTTCTCGATGAAGTATTCACGACAGACTCAGCATCGCGTCGGGCGTTCTCCCGCACCAACATCCACCGGATGGCCAACAACAATAGACACGCGCACGCGCAACGTAGTAGATAATAAACTACGGCACACGGTTCCTATACGTGCGCCAGCATGATGACTCAATTCAGAGAGAAAAAGGTAAAGAGAGAACGAAGGTATGGAATGAAATGACGCACCTCGGCTTATACTTACCAAAGGTCTGCGTAAGAGAGGCAAAGATACAATGAAAGCTGGCGGACGAACCTTCTTGATGTGTCCCACTGTCACGATGGTCAACCAGGAGACGGACAAGACGAATGCGGCGGCCATCATGTCGACAAGCCAAGTTGCAAAGAGGAGCCCGAATCGATTGCTCCAGGGTAAAAGCTAGATCATGAACACGCCGACGAGAGTTTGACGAGAGTAGTACATCATAGGTATGTCCGTTTGGAATCTGTGTTGCGAGCGTCTCCCCTGACCAGATGATAATGACGACGATCGGACTTTCTACACATCCTGAGATGCATCCGTACCCCTGCAATCCGTGCACGCATCCAAGCTACTCTTGGAAGTCGGCGGCGAACCCCCCAAAAGCCGTTGCACCCGCGGCGTCACCTTTGCGTGTGTGTTCTTCAGCCCTGTATTTCGGAGCGTGTGCGAGTTCCACGTCAGGGACATCCGTCTACCTATCAAGATCAAGTCCGCCTACGTCGCCCAACTGGATGGATCGTGGCACGCTGCAGCGAAGCCAGCGATCGCCGAGTTGCGACGTCGTTGAACAAGTACCCCTCGCCAGCTACGTCTACCAACAAGTAAATACGCACACATCGACAAAAAGGACGTAACCTCGGCCGTCGAAAAGTGCGCAACGGTGCCAAAGTAGCTGGAAGACCAGATCGCACGGCAGGCGGAGCGTCCAAAGAACGAGGATTCGATGCTCAAGGTCACGGACATAGTCAAGAAGCAGCAGCAGGAGATTTACTTTGCGATTCAGATCTTGACAAAGCCCAAGCTAGCCAAGGCGGACACACCCAATGACGGGACGCGGGGACGCATACATGGGGCGAAGGCGCAACAACAGGAACTGCAGCCACAAGATCCTTCGGAGACGGACCTTGATAATCTAGTGGTCTCAGATCAGTGTCATTAGCGCAGTTGTCATTGTCGCAAAAATTAGAAGGCGTCGTTCCATCTCCCGGCGTACTCTTTCTTCGTTTCTACTTACATACATAATACCATTAGTAGCGCAATCTGCTAGTACACACTTATGTCTAGAATATGAACTGAGTGATCAATCGATCAAGGACGAACAATATTTCGAACCCTAGATCTTGGCGATCCGAGGGTCGTCGATCCGCACAGACGCATCACCTTCTGCGAGGCTTGTCCTTGTGTTTGCAGCTCTTGTTCTCGGGCCTTGCGCTTTTGCAGTGCTCTGCGTGTTCCTTCCTCCACCGACCCCTTGTCTGGTCTGTAAACAGACTGAGTATATTGAGGGGGCCGGACCGAGTGCATCCGCTCCTTACTTGGTTGATTAATTGATACCCGTTCATATCTTCGTCGTCCCAAGGACCAGGACCATTTTGTGCAGTCTCGCCTGCGACAAGCCGTCTCGTCTGTAGATGCTTCGCCAACTCATGAAAAACCTGCCGCCAACTCATGAAAAACACAGGCTTCTCAAGAAAACCGAAAATTCGCAGGGCTTGCAGGAAGTCGATCAAGGGATCGTGTGATACGAGTGGAGGCTCTGTCATATTCACGTCTGGGTGAAGGGAATTGATATCCGGCTTAACGAGCGGTGGCTCTCTGAAGTACGCATTGGAGAACCGTCAGCGAATTCAGAAGTGCAGGACGACCGCCGAAACGCCAACGAGGACCGTACAAGACCACACGTTCAACTAGACGAGGAGAACTTGAAGTGGACCTTTCGCGTGATCGAGGAGTTGTTCACCGTCAATGTCATGGAATACGAGAAATGAACCAGACGAGAAACAGAAATAGCGGCAAAGGCGACGGGTGCTTTCGCCTAGTACTAGTGAAGCGTCAACGCTTCATTATCCTTGTTTAGCCACGTTATGTGAATGGAACAGGTGGGAAGTACGTTACCCATCGACATTCGGACGAGGAAAGGAGAGAGCCCAGTCGTCTTCCGCCGCACTTGAGGATGAGCGCGGACGTCTCCATCGTATGTGAGGACCATCCGCTGGTAGAGAACATGACAATTGCGTTCGGTTTCACCGTTCCTTTTAGTCTCCCGCAGGCAGACCTCGGGCGGGAAGAAAGTTGCTCCTTCTTCGTTCCTTTAGTATTCAGATCCTTGTAATTCGTGGCTGTGCCGTACATCCAGCAGTCACTACAATAACTTGAATGGCAGCGACCTCGGCGCTGACCTCGGCAGATCTCCAGTCCACCTCGGGCATCGAACGCGAAAGCGAACAATCTCTGGACGTTCAGGAAGCTGCAAAAAAGACTTTTGTCAATGCGCTCAATTCAGTGAGAGTCACTCCCCGGTACCTGTCGCTCTGCGTATATTCACAGCTTGTCCATACCAGGTGAATGGCGCAAAGACGCTCGTGCTCGATCCGACTCTTGCAGGGCCATTGGGACTTGTGACCGAAGTCGCGCTCTTGAAGGTGATGTTGGTCCCGAACACACATCACGTGAATTCTCATCCGTTGGTTATACTATTACTAGAATCATGGTCCCCGACTCCCACGATAGTGGGGGAGGGTTGGGACAGCTGAGAACGGTCAGGCACCCTGCAAACGAGACCGCCGGAACTTTTTACTATTCTTGGAATTTGTTTTCTCTTTGTCAGCAATGTCACGCTCCTTTTTGTAACTTTCGCCCGTGATTTCTTCCTCGCTGATGGGCTTTTTTTTGGCCATCTGTTCGGATTCACGCCTTGCAATGTAAGAGTTTATGGGTGCTTGATTGATAGCTTATATTTTATGC
>JBBPPY010000931.1:0-14762 GCA_038092195.1 Leccinum barrowsii | reverse complement strand
CACCAATGCATGCTAGAAGACTCCGTAGAACCTGATGTATAATCGATCGTCAACTTGATGATACACTCCTGATACGTAGAACAATATTTGGTACAATCGACCACTCGGGAGCCTGGACCGAGTAGCCTGATCCAGCGATGTATACCTGGCTTGATGGAGGGGAAGCCTGGGAGTGTCTGGCCAGATATTGTTTTCGGATCATCAATGTTCTGATCATCATGGGAATCGGTGTGCCACGGTCTAGTACCAGACAGCGGCCAAGATGGTTTTCCTATTCGGAGGACATTAATGAACTGAACTGACTGAGCCTTACGGTTGATGTGGCGTATGTTTTGAATTCTAATTGGACAGCCATGGACCTACGAAAGTGTTGGCACTTCAGCGATAACGGCGCGAGCGGTGTTGCAGATCGGGCCGGTATCTTTTCCCGGTCCGGCCGCTCGGTTCACTTTCGTGAAACATATCTCAGCGAATACTATTTAACTTTAACAAGAGATGACTTTCTCAAGTCCACAAAGAATGCCCAGCGAAGAAAAGCATTCGAGCATGAAGACAGAGATACCCATCTCCGACAATCCAGACGACGAGTTTGGTAGCAAGGAAGCACGCAAAACGCTTGAGCGCAGGCTCCTGTTGAAACTGGACCTCCGAATGTCTATCCTGGTCGTCATTTACATCTTGAACTATGTAAGTTCGCGCATTGGTCCCTTGCTTAGGCTTCAAGTTGATATCCATGACAGATTGACAGAAACAATGCCAGGTATGCGTACCAATAACAGTTCCAGAGGCTATAGTGATGGTGAATCAGCGCCGCCCGGGCACGAGGACTCACGACAGATCTCCATCTTGTCGGCCAGCAGTTTGCCACTTTGCTGTCGATCCTATATGTGGGCTATATCATCATGCAGGTCCCCTCGTAAGAACATTGCTCTTACCTTGAGACTATGCTCACGTCAGTGACAATGTTCCAGTAACATGTTTTTGAACTATATCGGAAAACCGTCCAAATACTTGCCTTGTTGTATGATTGTCTGGGGCGTCATTTCCGCTTTGACAGGTATCACCACAAAGTGAGTCACCCATGCAATGTCCGGGGACAAGTGCCAACTTGAATTCTGCATACAACAGTTTCACCGGTGCATTGCTGACGCGATTCTTCCTCGGTTTCGTGGAAGCAGCTTTCTTTCCTGGCGCTCTCTTCCTGATTTCAAAGTGGTCGGTTGGTTGGCTACTATAATTGAAACCATCTCATTTAATCATTGGTGACAGGTACAAGCGAGATGAAATAGGTCTGCGCACTGCGATACTATATTGTGGCAACATCATGAGCAATGCATTTGGTGCCTTGATTGCATCTGGGATTCTACAAGGCATGAATGGTGCATTGGGGCACACTGCCTGGAGGTGAAATTCTTCTCGGGAGTCACTTGTTGGTCTTACCCATGCACGCCAGGTGGTTGTTCTATGTCGAAGGGGCCATGACATGTTTCGTTGCAGTTGTCGCCGTATTCATCCTCCCAGATTTTCCAGACAACACGTCCTGGCTTACAGAAGAGGAACGTCGACTTGCTCTGAAGCGTATGGAGGAAGACGTTGGCGTCGGCGATCAGGATGAAACCGAAACAGAGGGAAGGGCGCACGGGTTATACCTCGCTGTGACAGACTGGAAAGTATGGTTGTTCGCTCTTGCGATGGCAGCACAAGTTGTTGCACTATCTTTCAATGCCTACTTTCCGACGCTGACCGCCACGCTTGGATACAATCCTACGGTGACCCTCCTATTGGTTGCACCTCCGTTTGTTTTCGCGGCGCTCGAGACGTTTTGGCTATCGAGGTATTCAAATAAACTGATTCAAAGCACTTGAAAGCATTCACCGAATGATTAGACGCTCGGATAAGAAGCAAGAACGGTTCTATCACATGGCTAGCTCGTATGCTGTGGGTATTGTTGGCTTCATCATTGCCATCAGTACGATGAACACTGCGGCGCGCTATGTGTCTCTGTAAGGGCGTCTGCTCACTTTGGAATACGACGCTGAAAATGACAGATTCCTCATGGCACAATCGTATGCCGGATTCGTGGTGATGTATGCATGGATGAGCAATTCATTCCCGCGTCCGCCGTCGAAGCGTGCTGTCTGCCTGTCGCTTATCAACGGGTTCTCGCAATTGGGAAACATTGCAGGATCGTGAGTCCATCGAATCGATGAAGTACAGGGGTGTGCTGAGGCACGCGTTATGACAGATATGTCTGGCCGTCGAACTGGGGACCGACATACCGGTATTCATATGGGATATGCATCGCGTGTTCTTGCAGCGCGATTGTGATGAGCTGGGTATTTAGGGAGCATCTGCGTGCGCTGAACAAACAAGAGAAGGGGTTCAGGTATATTCTGTAGTAGTAGTTAAAGCACGTGATTTTGACTAATAACAATGTACCCCATTGAATTGAATTGAATTCGCTTCCAACCTTTGACGGTCATGAATTCGCTCGCGTTGCTTTCTCGTCAGCTCGACGTTCTCGTTCTTCCCCGCACTCCACCTTCAACTCCTATCGACCCACAGCATCCCTTCTTTCTCCCCCTTCGCCCCGTCCCGAAACGTCGTGGCTCCGATGCTGGCAGTTCCCCAAAGCGAACCGTCCCCTGGTCTGACACTGACACCTCCGTCTCAGATTCTCCTGGCCCTGCTCGCCCAAAGCGCTCCTATTCCTCTCCTTCTGGTTTCCTGCCCATTCCTTTCCCAAAACCATCCGTCTCTGATCCGCCCATCAGATTACAGCCACCTCTCAGATTCAGGAGCACTCTCAGGCGTCTTTTCGTCGTCCGCGTCTTTGTGGTTGCATGGAACACGATTTGCGCTACATGGGCATCCTGGGTACCCGGAGAAATCGACGGCAACCAGAGCCACATCGCTACCACCCAACCTGATGATCCGTCCTCGCGGGACGCGAACAACGACGATGCCTGTACAGCTCCCCCAGCAACGCGGCAGTCACCCTCCACCCCCTTGACCCGTACGCCACCTACAGACGACCCACCCCAGTCCATATGCGAAGTTCGCCCTAGATCAGAGGTGGATTCGCTCCCATCGCCTCTCCATGACTCAGTTACTCTGTCAATATCCAGACACGATTCCTACATATCCCCACCAGTCGAACGCGCCAGAGATGCCACCCCTCCTCTTTCAACCCATAAGACCCCCCTACATGTCCCCAAGACTCTTGTGCTCGACTTGGACGAGACTCTCATACACTCCACCACAAAACCCATGTCTCTATCCTCCGGCGGATTTGGTCTCCTTGGATTTGGAAGGCGTAATAAGGGTCACACGGTCGAGGTAGTTCTCGGTGGTCGGAGCACCCTGTATCACGTCTACAAACGTCCCTTTGTTGATTACTTTCTCCGCAAGGTAGATCATGTCGTGCCGGGAATCTATTTCCGCGATGTTGACGCACTATAGGTCTCCGGATGGTACACCTTGGTTGTGTTCACTGCCTCAATGCAGGAGTACGCGGATCCGGTGATTGACTGGTTAGATGCTGGGCGTGGCATTCTTGCCCGTCGTTTCTTTCGAGAGGTCGGTTGTTCAGCTTTGCTATCTTTCGCCTGTTCAAAATTCTCTCTTAGTCCTGCACGCTGCTTCCAAATGGTTCGTATACGAAAGACCTGTCTGTCATAGAGCAGGATATCTCGCGCGTTTGCCTTCTTGACAACTCACCAGTTTGTTATCGCATCAATGAAGGTCAGTGTGAATCAAAGTCAACTCCATGTTGTTTAATCCATACCCGCAGCGAACGGTATACCCATAGAGGGTTGGACCCACGACCCACACGACGAAGCTCTCCTTGATTTACTACCGATCCTTGACTCCTTGCGCTTTACCTCTGACGTGCGCCGAGTCCTGGGACTCCGCGGCTTTTCGTCATGAGCACTCGATGCTTTGACATCGCCCAGTTACCCCCAATCCATCAAGGATTGCACAGCACTTCCATCATTCGCACCCCCACACCACATTCTCTTCTTGCATGTACTTGCATTCAACACTGCACTCGTAGTCTAGTGATCATCGTTGCATAATTTTATACTGATTAACCTGTACGCTATCCACTTCAAACCACGACCCAAAGCCAACAATGAGCACAAACATGCGTGATGTTATTAGATGGAAGTGATGGGATATAGGTAGTAAATGGCGAAACATGCTATCCGGACACACCGGGATCCCAGCCCTACAGTATGATACAACTTCATTGCAGGCATTACAACGCCAAAGCAGCCTGTAACTCTTTCAACTGCGTTTCTTCGTCGTCCTCCACCGCAACTTGAACTTGTTTGGCTATGAGAACAGGGGAAAAAGTGAGGAATCTCCTCATATATGGCAACACTTTTCCAAGACTTACGCGCTTCTCGTGCACCCGAAGGAATGTGTACAGGAACATGTTCCGCGCCAGCTAGACGTTCGTCCAGCTCCGCTTGCTCGATCTCAGCTAGTTCGTCCCGCAACTCCTCCTATGAGGTGTCGTCAAACCTGCGGTCCCCGTTCAAAGGTGGCGACTTACATCGTCAAAGATATCAGTCGGTGCCGATATTGCCTCCGCAATCTCGTTCGCTATTTCTCGTTGTTCGGAAATCCTCGCCATCGTGTTATCCACGTCGTTGAGTTTCCTGAATGAAATCGTCAGTTTCGTAAGAACGAGAGACGCACGAAAAAGACGACCGACATCTTCCCGTGGATCTGTTCCAACACGTCTGAAGCCTTCTTCATGGATTGCATAGTCTCGAGATTGAGGTTCGCCGACTCTAGAGTGTTGATCTGTTGTTCGAGTTGCATGCGTTGTCCGTTCAACCGTGTCATCTCCGCTTCGCTCTGCTTCTTTCGCCGCAGCGCCTGGGTCGCGACTGGCGAACAGAGTGGCTTTACTGAGTGAATGATAAGTTGTGTATCGACGAGGACGTACTCGCTTTGTTGGCAACAGCGTGTGCCTTTGCTTTCTTCAGTTCTTCGTCTATCTTCTTCTGGAGGTGGTCTTCCTTCTTCTCTATCATCTGAAGCTGTTGCCTGAGTTCTACGATAGCATCACGAGCAGCCTGTTTGGAGTCCCGCCTCCCTCCAAAGAAAGACATAAAGCTAGCCATCATTATCTGACTATGGATGTGAAGGGAGGAAGGATAGAGTCGATCAAGGGTTTGGTGGACTTGTTCCGCTGAGCGGTAGTGCTAAGCCACAATTGACCCGAGTTTTCTAGAAAAGGAAGCACCCCTTTTTTTGAGACACAAACATAAGATTGCGCGTCTAGTAAGTACTTAAAGGTATATGCAAAGGCGGGAGCCATTAAAGCAAAAAAAAAATTATGTAGGATATTCTACCAAAAATGCGGTCACTGTTCCTTCGTGTCGTTGTCTCCTCTGCAAGAGCGTTAGCCTCGATCAGCACGATTTGTCACACACACTTACTCTTCCTCGTCGCTTCGATCGTCAGATGCACCCTGCCCAGACACAACGCGATATGCAATGCGGCATATCATTCCAAACCAAATGATTTGAATGATCTGTGCGTGGCGATTTGTATGCAAAAACGTCGCGAGTAGACTCGACTCACCTGTAGCGAGACCAGCAATGCACAGAACATCTTGTGTGTGGTGGGAGAGAGATAGCTGCCCTTTCCTGGAGCCCACGGCTCGGGAATGAGCTGCAAGGCATCCACCCAAACACACTTGATGGCGATGATGAAAAGGACGTGTCGTGTAATAAACCAAGAGACGAGGAAAACGGTGAAGGTCGCATCACAAAGGGTATACAGGCCAATATAACGCCACATCTTGGCAAGCTAGCGTCGAGAGTGAGTATCATTCAACCACTGGATGTATTTGAGAGCAACTCACAGGTAAGAAAATATCAGAACAGTCCATCAACACCATGATAAGGCACCCGATGCGGTTAAAATTGTAAGCGTAACTTGCAGCAATGAGTACGATGGTGATGACATGGTGGGCCATCATCTGGACGTGATCCTTCCTCCGAGCCTCAGCATTCAGAATCAACACTTGATGCAGGTAGAAAGCGGTCTGGCTGAGATAATAAAATTTGACAGCACCGGCCAGGGGAATGTGAGGGTAGTTTAACCACAGGTCCATAGGGTGCAACATTCGCGTTGGTAGGTGGCGATGGACATACTAGAATAAAAGAGCGTTAGAGTTGGGTGCTCGATTGCATGACGTGTTACTTACGAGGCCAAAGACGAAGCTTAATGCGTAGTATATGAAAGACCAACCCTGCTCGGCGAACCTCAACATGCTTCTATGTATCTTGCGGGCGTCTCTTTTTGACATTACAAGAGGCGCGTGTTGTTCTTCCTTGTGACTAGTGCTGCCGTTCGGAACGGAAGAGCCGTTGACTGAACGTTTTGGGACACCGTTGACCTTGACCTTCTCCCGTCGAGATTTTTGCCAGTCTCGGGTAAGCTTCCATTTGGCAAATGGCTCCATGAGGTAGATGCGTGTTATGTCGCGTAAAACGGCCATGACAGCGATACATGAGATGATGAGACAGACATCGAGGATGCCGGAGTTATAGTAGCGGGAATCATGGAAGGAGTCCGGGTCCGACGGCGAGGCAGTGGGGTGTGATAGAGTAAAGAATGGAATGAGAAAAGACGGAAGTGAATGCAACACCTGCAAACCGTTCATTGCAAGAAGTCGTCAAAAAATTGAGAGAGAGAAAGAAACTTCTTAAAGCTGTTTGTTTGCCCAGTTACGTTTTCGGAGCGCTAAAACAACACCACAACAGATCGACAAACAAGCCTGGGTTATCATTGTCTTGTGCTTAGCGACGCGAAAAAACAGCGACGAGCACGACGCCGAGCGCGACGAGCTCAGCGTGCCCTCGGACAGCCAGTAGATCTAGTATCACAGATCCAATTCAGAACCTGTGGGAGTCACTTGCCAGATCGAGACGACACCTTCCCTCCACGCAACCGCGTTCCATCCATTATCGACATGGCTCTGTCCCAGCCAAACACCACGCTCTACATCAACAATCTCAATGACAAGGTCAACAAGGAGGAACTGCGTTTGCAGCTGTATGCTCTCTTCACGACCTATGGAAAAGTGATAGACGTGGTTGCGTCTAAAAGTCCCAAAATGAGAGGACAGGCGTTTCTCGTGTTCACTGATCTAGCAGCGGCAACGACCGCGATGCGAGCATGCGAAGGCATGGCGTTCTATGATAAGCCTATGGTTCGTCTCGTCCCCTTCGTAACCATCCATGCCGAGATCAACAAAACCATCCAGCGCATCACCTACGCCAAGTCCAAGTCATACGCGACATCCAGAAGAGAGGATCCAAAATTTGTTCCTCCAACCTCTGTACACGCAAGACCGGAGCTGTCGCAGATAGGAAAGCTTACGGTCTCTTCGGCAGATAAGAGACAGAGAGACGATGATACCACCGACGACCACCCCAACGCGAAACGCGAAAAATCACAAGAGGACAGCAGCGACGAGGAGATGGAGATAGACGAAGACGAAGAAAATGTGCAGAATGTCAAACCATTAGGTATGCACGACTATTCGGGGAGTACATCGCGACTCACCTTTTATTTTTGCAAAGAAACCATGCCTGCACCTGTACAACAGCCGTCTGCACGTCTGCTATGTACGAATTTACCACAGGAAGTGACTGACGATGTTCTTTCTGTGCTTTTCCAACAGTGCGTAAGATTTCGTACCCTTTTATCGTTCTTAAGCGATCTCCGCAGATATCGAGGTTTCCTGTCTACACATGTAGCACAGTCGCCGACGCCAAACACTGCTGGTACAAAGGTCAAAATGGCACAAGTGTTTTTCGAGTCTACGGAGCTGGCCACGACGGCAAAGGAGGCTCTGGACAACTTCACTCTCAAAAAAGGATGGAAAATGAGCGTCGCTTACTTTTGACTGGTTTGTTGCAGTGTATCCCGTTTCATGCGATATTTACCCCTTCTGAAGCGCTTGCGTCAGGGTGGGGTTTTCTGAAAAATTGCTTGGCTCGAAGCACGACATGACCGCCCGCGCATTCTCAACACCACCTTTGGACTATTTTTGGTGACGGTTGCAGTTGTTGATCAGGACCAGGACCAATGTATCACCTGTTGGCAGCTGCTGAGCCAGCAGCTTGTCCATTACGGTGGCATGACAGATGTTACCGCCAACTTGCGACATTTATGAGCGCTCCACAGCTTGAAAATCCACTTAGCGCCGCCCCGAAAGCTCTCCAGGTTGGCGGCTGTTCTGAAGGGGTCGTCGCCAATCATGTTGTCGCTAAGATACGGCACAGACAGTAAGAGAGTAATCTACCATCACTGAGTGTGACGAGATCAGACTTGTTCGTCGACTGGCCACCCAACGTGCCATTATCCTAGTTGATCATCGCATTGACACCGAGATTGTCAAGTCAATGTGCTGTTCTAATGAATTCTAAGTTGTACAGTGCATGCGTCAGTACTAGTGAGGCGGCTTACGACACTCAATGCCATTGCCAATCTTGGGCGTCTGGGCCGCCGTCCGAGCCGACATCGCATGTCAATCGCCGTAGCACATCTTCCTCTATCCTCACCATGTCTTCATTCTTTGGTCTGTGAGTGACTGGCTGCATGTCTTCCTAGATATGAAGCCAACACAGGATCATCACACTCTTATCGTTGCAGAGGGAAGACGCGAACCTTCAAGCCACGCAAGGATGTACCCGAGGGAACGAAGCAATACCAGTTGCGCAAATACGCAGAGGCTACGCTGGTGAGACGACCACGAGGCGGCTCGCGGGACCATCATGTGTTCTGATGCCAGCCGCGACGGCCCTTCAAGGGATCGGGTAACTTGAGGCTCGCCGTCCAGCTTCCAGAGGGTGAAGACTTGAACGAATGGCTTGCCGTTCACGGTACGTTTGATTTACTACGCTGCGTTCAATAGGTGCCCACACTCAATGATGCTATGATCGCGACTCGAATAGCCGTTGACTTCTTTAATCACCTGAATATGCTGTACGGTACAGTAACGGAGTTTTGCACGCCGCAGGAGGTATGTGTGAGAGATATCCCACCGAGTTCACCCGTGACTTGACACCATGCGGCCAGTGTCCGATCATGTCTGCAGGTCCTCGGTAAGCGAACATCGTTTAATGTCGCCTTGCCGATCCCTGATCGTTCTCAAGGTACGAGTACTTGTGGGAAGACGGCGTGAAGTACAAGAAACCCACCAAACTTCCAGCTCCAGAATACGTCGACGCTTTGATGAATTGGGCTCAAAACATTCTGGACGACGAGAGTGTCTTCCCAAACAAGATGGGTACTGTTGAAAAAATCGTCAACTTGATGATTTCGTGGTTCTGAATACAGCGTAATTTCAGGCGTCCCGTTCCCTCGTAATTTCAAGGACACCGCCCGCACGATCGTTCGAAGATTGTTCCGTGTCTACGCTCATATCTATAGCAACCATTTTGATCAGATCTGTGCTCTGGGGATCGAAGGTATAGTTCAACGTATCGCGATTGTCTACGAGGCAATTAATTTGGGCTGATTGCAACTCTAGCACATTTGAATACCAGTTACCGTCACTTTTTCTTATTCATCAACGAAGTACTTCTCCATCATAGCTCCAGGTTGCCTCCCACTGACGTCTGTTTTGCTGTGATTTAGTTCGATCTTGTGGATAAGAAGGAACTGGCTCCGTTAGACGAGCTAAATGATGCCATTCTAGCCGAGGACAAAACACGATAATGAGAGTATTTCGCTTCGTTCTAACCTCGACACGCGATAAATGGAAACCACATGCATGCATTAATAGTGTACCTCTCGATAACACATTCGTGTACGTGCGTTATTACGGCAATACAGGTTTCCTTGGACATGGATGCACAAGTGGGAGTGTCTGGAAAATCGAAGAAATTGATGAAAATGCTGAGTGATGACGAATGACGGATGACGGATGACGGATGCGTATGCATTGAATCGAAAAGAAGGAAATTGATATGTCAAGGAATACAACATTGGCAGTAGAGCGTGAAGAAAAGTGACACAATGTGGACCATAACGAAAGAATTGAAATTGATTCCATTGAAACATGTAGGGTGTTGGAATTGGGTGAAGAAGCATAACAGCGAGTTGGTGATGTCGCCTGCGAGCGCTGAACGAGGGCTAAATCGTCCTCTGGAAGTCAATGAGTATGGAAAACAATGAACTCAGGATAACAAAATACCTTGACTGCTGACCACTGCATAATAAGTGTCTTCAGTCTTTCTTGCAGCACTCGTCGACAAGACTCGCAAGCAAGGAGCTCAGCTAATGGCGCCAGCGCTGACTCCATTGTACTTGTGGATAGATCTACCGAGTTCACAGTCAATCCGATATGTGTCATACGCCATGAATGCTTACCCGGTCTTGCATCCCAAACGAGGTAGGCGGATGCTAATGCCCATGCTCGGGTCAGATTTTTCTGCTCCGTATAATCACAAGTTGCGGTAGGAGCATGTGGCTCAGGGGGCGGTAGGAGAAGTCGTTTGAGTGCGTCGGCGCGTCCGAAATGCAGAAAAAAGAGTCGTTTCAAGTACTTGGGGCCGATTCGTTCGGCCATTTCGTCCGTGAGCGAAGCGAGAGAAAACGATAGCAAGTATGCCGAGGTCGGAACAGCGAGGTCATACAAGTCATATGATGCAGCGAGCGCATAAAGTTCCAGCGGGTAGATGGGTGCGAGTGACAGAAGGTGAGAGTACAGGGGAGTAGTCAGGGCAACATGGGTTCTGAGAGAGATCCCATACGTGGACATGGCACTGAGTGCTGCTGAAAGTGATTCGAATGAAGGGGAATAATGAGAACAAGACATGTCGTAAACAGTGTGCAGTATGATGTTGAGAATTGTTGAGGATTCTGGAACGAGAACGACGGGACCCATGGGACCAGACTTTTCCTTTTCAGAGGGTGGAAGCAAAGCGTTGAAGCTATTGTCCGACGCACTCAAGATGACATTTATATGTACGTAGAAGAATACCGAGTCGGATGAGAGCAGGACGACATCGGGCTGGAGCGCATGGTTCTGTGCACCCGGAAAAAATGAGGTCGATACCGAGACCAACGCATTTTCGTCCGGAGGGGAATTTATCGGGGAGGCGGTGAACGATTCCTTTCAAAGACGTCACATCATAATCAACATCACTCGGAACAAGAGATTGCATACCGGTGGTGTGGGCACCTGTGTCACCACTGCACAGTTCAGCGGCTCGACTCTTCCGGACACAGGTTTTTCTGGAGTGGGCATCTCGAGGTCGAGTGGTTCAGAGACGAATTGGAGAACGAAGTCCCAGTCTGCGTTCTCGACGGCATTGGACATGATACCTGGTTCGACTTTAAAAGAGAATGAATGGAATAAATCAGGTTTTCGATGTGTGGTGATTCTGCGGGAATGGCTGGCGGCGGGATAGGATAGAGAACGGAATGGAGAACAGGGGGCATAGATCCAACTATACCGCAAGAAGATCTCGGGATTTAGATTCCGAGGCGGAGTTTGAATACTAACACCGAACGGCACGCAATGCCGAGTTGGTACAAACACTTGCGCCCACTTACAATTTTGCGCCCACATTAACGTTTATTTGCCTAGTTTCCTGCATCATGCACGGCCCCTTGAGTTGCGCCGGGCACGCATCGGAGGCCTGTGTTTCACATTCGAAAGTCAGCTCCAAAGTTGAAGCGCAAGAAGGATCTGACCAATCTGATACAATAATTAATCCACACTCTTTCATATCTCGGCTTGCCGTCTTTTCCGACTTTTGATCTGATGGATCTCCTCCCGTTGCCCAAAGTTCGAGTCATGCAGTTCCTGAAGAAAGATCTGCGCTCAGCCACGAAGAAATTGCACTGTGATTGCTTAAATTACCATATTCGCAAGCCGTTTGGCGGTTGAGACAGCATTAAGCTTATCCAAGACTTTATCTTCTGGCAGCGTCAAAGTACCAAGTTTGGTGCCTAAGTAATAATGCATTAGCTCGTGACCTTCGGTGTCATGCAGTGACATACCAATGCGATCTTCTACCCGTAGTATACGCTCCTCGTCATTCTCAGTAACAAAACTGATCGCAACACCCCCCTTTCCCGCGCGAGCTGTTCGTCCAACGCGATGCGTGTATTCTTCTGGTTCATTCGGGAGATCCCAGTTAACGACCATGGCTACGTCTTCAATGTCCAAACCACGAGCACCAACATCTGTCGAAACCAGAACTGGAACAACAGCCGAACGGAATAATGATAATGAGGCCAGGCGTTCGCGCTGCGTCAGGCGAGAATGCAGCGCAGTACTTCGGATTGAGAGCGTCTTCAACAAACTCGTGAGGTAAGCAGCAGTCCGAGGCTTCGTACAAAATATTATAGTAGGAGGGGGCTGGGTTATGTCGTCGTCTTCCTGAGCGCCTCTCTTGACAGACTTCGACTTGCCCGCTTCCTTGCCCCTTGAGTTGCCTGAGAGTGTTGGCGGTGCGCGGCGGTGTTGCAATGTCTCCTCCGGGGGATTGCAGAGAAGGTAAAATAAATAACATTCTCGTACATGAGACGGAACAAGAACATAACATTGCTTCAGGCTTGCAACCGTCTCGACCCTGGGAGAGAGTGAGATCAGGATCGGGGTGCACTATGGCTTCACTTACGGCGAATCGGTGCGGTGAAAGAATGGTATCATTTTCCCATGTTTTGGAGGCATCGAAGCCACAGATTCAACGGACGGCGTGAGTGTAGCCGTGAAGAGACATGTTTGTCGACCGGAGGGCAAAACATTGAACAAATACGATAGTTCTGGAGCGAACGTGGGTGTCAACAGACGATCCGCTTCGTCTAGAATCTATCGTATCTTCCTTGTCACCACGATCATGACAAAGAACGAAAGAGTGACCAACCAAGAACTGTACTCTTGAAAGGTCCCAGTCACCACTACTACTCTTGAGGTGGTCCACGATACGACCAGGCGTGGCAACCACTACATGGGGGCGGCTGTCAAGTTCAAGGGCCTGAGTCATCATGTCCATGCCCCCAACGATAACTGCTGTACGGATGCCGAGCGGGGCTCCAAGCACGGCAAATTGTTCCGAGATCTGAAATGCAAGTTCACTCAAGAATTTTCAAGCTCAATCTCTGCGTCATATAGCAGAACCGGATCTGACATACCGCGTCGGAGTAAGAACCAGGGCAAAGATCCCATACGGATCACGAGACAGCTTTTGAAGGATAGGAATCGCGAATGCAATAGTCTTTCCTGAGCCCGTTTTAGCATGTCCAATGCAATCCCTCCCTGCAAGAGGGCAACGTTAATGAAATGTCTGAGTAGAGTCTCGAATCACCAGTTCGCACCTGCCAAAATTGGTGGTATACAGGCGGCTTGGATTTCAGTGGGCGAGTGGATGGACATGCGATGAAGGGCGCCTTCCAGTGCCGACGAGATTCCCATGTCACTGAAGGACCTAATCAAATGTTCTGGTATTTGAGCCGGTCTTGGTGTAGATGTCGAGTTCGAGTTCGAGTTCGTATGGCGAGACAGTTTGAGACGGCCGCTGTCTTCGATGATTCCCAGCTCTGGACGATCTCTCTCAAACTGCTCGTCATTCAATTGATCCAAAATAGAGTCAGCGTCTTCTTGAGAGGCCTCTTGGTCTGACGAGTCGTCTCTTGGACCTGAAGAAGGTGCGATAGAGTCTGATTCATCACTGCTTCCTGCTGAGTGCCCAGAATCGGAATTGGTGGTAGAAAGACGGAATTTCTTTGAAGGATAGCCTTCCTGCAATTTGAGAAGGTCGTCTGTGGTCAGCTCGTCGTGTTTTTGCCTTGCCTTCGTAGTCTTTCGCGCCATCATGCAGCGTTAAAGTTTTTGATCCTTCCAAGTTCCTCATGACATGTCACATACGTACCATGTCACATAGATGTCACATTAGATAAACATTACAATCTTTGGGCTACAACACAATCTACTCTTCCTCCCCAGGCCGTCTGTCAGAATGTACTTACCGACAGTGGTATATATAAGTATGTTACAGTTTCAAAGGATTGATTTGTCAGTAATATACCACGGGGTATATAGCGATGACTGTTTAAAATGAGTGAGGTCGTCCGTGGCACCGAAATCATTCGCCACAGGGTGCCCTGCAGGTGAGAACGTATCTAACCGCGGTGGAGTCAAAAAGATTGGGGAAAGTGGGTTGCCACGGAGCGTGGGGAGCTGCTCGAGACGAGATTGAGGTAGTACACAAGTTGCAAGGGTATTTGGTCGAAGTGTGCGGTATGGCTCCGCAGGGGGACCAATCTCGCTTGATGCCTGACAGGGCTTTGTACCTCGGTCAGCCAATTTCAAAAGCGGAAAAAAAGGATACATACTATCTCTACATCTTTGGACTTATTGGTTACTAGGTCCCGTCGCATAGCTGCGGAATCTGATAGCTGTAGCACACAGCTAGTCTTGTTCCTCGAAATCATCGGGTTCTGATAGGTGACACAATCAGAAGGCAAGTCATTCCAGTCGGAATGCACACGTAAAGGAGATGGAGACAGTGAATGGGGAGACGAGAGTGGGGAGAGGGTTGCGCTCGTAGATAAGGGCGACTCCAAAGCGGAGGTCGGAGAAAGCGGGCGGGTTTGAGACACCAGAGAGGATATATTTGAATCATAAAGAGCTGCAAACATGCCCTCGCAGTATGGAGACTGATATGGGCGCGTTTTGCGGGGTCGCAACCGACGGATCGAGCTCAAAGGACCTC
>JBBPPY010000930.1:0-14780 GCA_038092195.1 Leccinum barrowsii | reverse complement strand
GTAGCTTACTTGTACTCAACTTGTTACGGACTTGCCAATGACTTTCTCGGCAGCCTGCGTTGAGAACGTCGGTTACACTTAGTACGCTTACGTTGAAATAGAGCTTATATTGACTTACGGCTCGGCACGCAACAAAAGCTCCGATAAGGAGACAATAAGTGGTAAGTATGATGTACAGTCGACTCCCTCATAACCCATACCTGTCGGGACAGCTCAAAATGTATGGGTTATAAGGGAGTATGGGTTATTGGAGAGACCATAGGGCGTCAAAAAGGAATTCGGGAATCCAAAAACCTATGGCTTATGAGGGAGTCGACTGTAAGTGACAATAAGTGACCCGTTAATTGCCTGATGCAGAAACGACGACGATGCCGACAATAGAGGAAACTGGAGAAGGGGTTCACCGGAACTGAAATTGAATTTACATGAAAAACGCACCGAATTGGCCCCATCCTTGGAAAGAATCTTGCTCTGTTCGTGTCTTTTAATGTTTTTCATCGCTTTCAGTAGGACTCTTATCCATAATCCTATTGGCTGGTCACCCGGACCGATGATCCACACCATGCTTCGACAATAACCTAGACCTCCCTTTTGGCTTCTTGGTGCTTCCTTCCATTTCAGGGAATCTACGAGCCATATTCTGGGAGGAATTCCTAGATACAAATTTACAGTGAGGCGGAGTCCCAAAAGTGTGTGCAGGAGGTGCATGTGCAATCCAGGAGCTACCGGAAGGCGGATCTGTGAGTGCCCGAAATGTGCGCAGGAGGTGCACGAGGAATCTGGGAGCTACGGTAAGGTGTATCTATTTTTAGAACATCACAATCTAGGACCTAAGAGGTACGTTCCGCTCAACATAAGATACTGGCCTGACAGGGCTCATAGTGTCCGCATATTGCGCAAACGGCCCGGGGAGGCTCCGTCCACTTGGATCCTTCATAGAAACGATTCAGACATTGGGAGTTAGATGATAATGCACAATCAATAACTTCAACTCCATATTCGTGTTCAAGAATTTTCATGATATAGTACACATCAAAATTGTGTAACATAGTACACGAACTAACAGGATAGTATGCAACATATTACTTGTAAAGACCGTAGTACTCAGCACATCCGCACCTGCGTTTTCAAAATAGAGTTTCTGCAGCGCAATTTGAAACCCAGCTGACGTGACAGCTGTCTCCGGAAGTTTGCAAACATGAGTCGCTGCTACTGGCCTCATTTACGACCTCCCGGCGGACGATTCTGGACCGGGACGAACCACACAGACACATTTTATGGAGGTCTCCACCTGCGTTACAGTTGCAACACGCATCCTACCCCTCGCAAAAAACATTGCCCATGATGTGGGGTCTTCGACTCAAAAAGATCGTATAGGTTCCTCTGACCGGTCCGAGTCAGACCGGAGATCAGATTACATAATCGGTTTGAGCGCTCAAAATCAAAAAGAATCCGGAACAATATTGTCAAAAGCGCCACGAACTTCAAAGATATTGCGACTATCATTATTCCATTCGGAATATCCCTGTCGCGTCACAAGTAGAGCCAGGATATCTCAAACGCAATCTCCCCTGTACATTTTCGCCCGTGTTCGGCTTCACGTAACCTTACTATGATTGGTCCAGCGACGGCACCCGAGATGGGCGAAGATTTTGAAGTTTGAACTGATCACACAAGACTACCATAAGCTCGTAGTTCCAGGTATGCATTCACTCTGCTCGTCTTGATTCAATCTCTGACACGCATACTGGAAAGGTTTGGTGCACTGGCAGCACCCTCGCTTTTTTGACTTTTTCCCCATTGGCTGCTCATTCGAAGCCATCCTAGGAGAACTCTACGCAGCTGGCATCGGACACAACCCAGCGTTCAACGTGAGTCAAATTCTTCACACTCCGGTAGCGGTGCTCACACCGTCACTTTTATACTCGATGACTGGCAGTGGTCCGTCAGCCCAGCGTGCACGGAGCTCGAGCAAGTGACAATGGACTGGGCAGCCAAGATGCTTGGCCTCAGTCCTGCGTTCTACAATACTTCTGGGGTCGGTGCGGCACCATTGAGGTCAGGCATCTCTCTCTCTTTTTCATAATCTTACCTGGCATGCAAATAGACGACCGCATCCGATGCTACCCTCGTTGTCGCTGTGGCGGCACGATCCCGCTACATGCTCAAGAACCCTGGTGTACCTACTGAGAAACTAGTGCTGTATACGACGACGCAAACACACTCGTTGGGGAAAAAGGCTGGGCTGATCTTGGGTTTGAATGTACGCGCGCTGGACGTCAAGACCGATTATGAGTATGCCCTGCGTGGTGTAACGCTCAAGTGTGCACTCAAAGAAGATTCCGAGGCCGGATTGCATCCGTTCATGATAAGTATGGGCTTTATCGAGCTAACCTGTCTTGTTACTGATGACCTATGCCGCAGTTTCCACAGTTGGCTCTACGTCCTCAGGCGCGATTAAACATCTCGGCGAAATCAGTGACATTGGTAAGCCGTTGTCCTGTTAAGAGAAAAGGGTCTTCTCTAAGAGCGAGCTAGTTGCCACTGCACCTTCGTTATGGCTGCATATCGATGCCGCATGGGCAGGAGTGGCCCTGGCGTGTCCAGAATACAGGCAACGCTGCATCCTTGATGATATCAACAAGCACGCAGACTCGTTCTGCACAAACTTCCACAAGGTACGTAGCTTTTTCTCACGTGTCATCAACGTTAATCACTCACGCCGCCGTTCTATATTCGTAGTGGGGCCTCGTTAATTTCGACTTTTCCGCGCTATGGGTGCGAGATCATCGAAACCTAACCAATACATTGGATGTAACACCAGAGTTTTTGCGGTCGAAACACGGCGATGCCGGTATGTCTGCTCTGCTTGGAAATCACCACACGCACATAGTTACAGCCGGTGATCAGGCACACGGCGTAATTGATTATCGGAACTGGCAATTGGGCCTCGGAAAGCGGTTCCGTTCATTGAAGCTGTGGTTCGTCCTGAGATCATACGGAGTGCAAGGTTTCCAACGCTACATTCGCCGCGTGAGTTTCGTGCTCTTTCGTCTCGACTCAGCATGACCATGTTGTATCAACAGACCATCGATTATAGCGACATGTTTGTCTCACTGATCAAGGAGTCCATGTACTTCCGCCTAGTCACTTCGCCAAGTTTCTCTTTGAGCGTGTTCCGACTCGAATCCCCTGCTTTTATATCTACCTCGGCCTCAACGACACAGCCCCTTGACCTTGCGCAACTCAACGCGTTGAACCGCGCGTTTTACACACGATTGTCCGCGCGAGAAGACGTGACATTCACTCGGACGAATCTCAATGGGATGATCTGTATTCGTTGCTCTGTCGGGTCGGAGAGTACCGAGGAGTGTGATATCTTGCAGGCATACGATGCATTGCATGAGGAGGCGATTCAGACGTTCGATGGTTGGGCTCGGAGACGACCACGGAGACGGAAGTTGTTAACGTGGTAATCTAGTGATACAAAGGAACGACATCCAAACATAGAGCAACATGGACTATGATAGATACGTTAGACTACTTTTCTTGCTTTCCTGTTATGTAGAAGGGACTATTAATCTTGATTGCACTTTCCTCTCTACTGGAGTCAACTTGCTGCAAGGGGTCTGTGACGTTGTAGCAAGGTGGTATTCCATCCGACTCGGACTGCTTTGACATTCCGGTGGTAAAGTTCTTTGAGATTGATATTGAATATTGCTCCTGCCAAGTTTCACGGCGATCTCCGTTTACGCGCGGGTCATCGGAGCGTGAAAAGCAGCATCCGCGTCGATCAGCGCTGTTTCACGGCGATCTCCGTTCTGACTAACACTCTCGGGTACAAGATCCATGATACCGACTATCTAGTCAGAACTTCAAGAGAAGCTCGTTCAACTGAGATGCATTGCCAAGGATCCGTGCTGCAACGTCGGTAGCACGAATTCACTGACGTGCTCTCGTATACGGTGTACATATTTCCGCACTCACTTTTAAGGACGAGAGAATCGTCGATCGACCTTCAAACTGACGAATCTTCGATCATGATGAAAAGCTCATTGTCCCCGAAGCAGCAGGTACTACCTCGACCTCGATTCGACTCGGGTTTGATTGTACGAGATCTCATCATGGCTGCTCGGCTTGATGCCAACATCCGGATAAGTTTTCAGCCGAACGGTGATAGCTAGTACTTGTGATCCACTCACCTTGATATCGCATCTTGATGATCTTCTGATCCTCCAAGCACTCTTCCCTCATCCAGTTAAGCAGCGTTGATGAGGAACGGCGACCATTGTTTGGGGCCATGGTAGTAGCCAGCTGGGAGATTGGAGTGTATCCTCACCCATTTGCCTCCGGGCAGTTCGACTACATGTTTCATCCACCGTGCACGCTGGCTACTAGTCTGAATCATCATCCCACGTTACTTGTCACAAATGTGGGGAGCCTATGCCTATTTTTAAACCGTCGGCGGGAGGCCTGGTAAACAATGCACAACAATGATCACGTGTCCCCGACTCCCCACGAAGTTGGAGGAGTGTTTGTAATTGTATAATTGCGCCAAATGTGTCGCAGTCCACGGTTGTTTTAAAATAAAACCGTCTCGGGTACGTCATTATCTAGAACATATGGCTCCTGACATAGCTACCCCACCCAGCGATTAGGCTATAAGTAGTCCTCGTAATTCCAGGTGAGTCGTTGTCTTTTCCTTTTACCTTTCCCAGTCCAACAGATATGCCTGGAACCTTCACCAAGACGTTCGATACCCTGACTTATAAAGGGACCGTCACCATCCCATTGGGACTCTACATCGATGGAAAGCATGTAGACCCTGTGGAAGGCGGATCCATCGAGTACGTTGTTCCTGTCGTTCATGCAGTACTCAGGCTAATTTCGGTTCAGAGTCGTCAATCCCAGTCTGTGTTCGCGTTTCGTGTTTGATAGTCGACTGACGTTTCCACCAGCTACAGGAAAGGTTATCACCTCCGTCGCAGCAGGCACAAAAGCCGACATCGACATTGCAGCGAAGGCTGCCCAGAGAGCCTACAAGACCTCCTGGGGTCTCAAGGTCTCTGGAAGAGAGCGGGGAAAACTGCTCTTCAAGTTGGCCGACATCATGGAGCAGCACATGGACAAGTTTGCTGCTCTCGATGTCATTTCAAATGGTATGTGATATGTGTGTTGCAGTAAGTGACTTGCCCTCACGTTCTTTGGTAGGCAAGGCGTACAAGACTGCATACGGCGGGGACAACGCGGGTGGAATCCAGCTCCTCAGGTACTATGCCGGTTGGGCAGACAAGATCAGTGGGAAGACTATCGAGGTCGGCTCGAAGTTCGACTCGGTTTCACAGACTTTTATTAATGGGACTTGCAGACTAACGAAAAGAAGCTGTCTTACACTCATCACGAACCCATCGGTGTTGTGGTTCGTTTTCAGTCCCTCTTCACGTCTTCCTTGAGTTTGCATCACTTTGTGACAGGGTCAAATCATCCCATGGAACGTACCAAGTCAGAAATCCATCCATCTCCCTTTTAGTTTTTTACTCACTTCATCCGAACAGTGTTCTCCCTCTGCCTCAAGATTGCTCCCGCACTTGCGACTGGAAACACCATCGTTCTCAAACCCTCGGAGATCACCCCTCTCTCTGCTCTCCTCTTCACAACTCTTATCGAGGAAGCCGGATTCCCTCCCGGTGTCATCAACATCGTCAACGGATACGGTGCCACTGCCGGTCAAGCCATCTCCGAACACCCCATCATTGGCAAAATTGCTTTCACTGGCAGCACTATCACCGGCCGCAAAATCATGGAAGCTGCCGCCAAAAGCAACCTCAAGCCCGTCACGCTGGAACTCGGTGGAAAGAGTCCCAATATCATCTTTGACGATGCTGATTTGGAACAGGCTATCAAATGGGCTATCCACGGGATCTAGTATGTAACAGTCTCCTCTCCTATTTCACTGTTGGGATCCGACATATTTTTTTTTGTAGCTGGAACCATGGACAGAACTGCTGTGCTGGATCACGGATATTCGTACAGGAGGGGGTCTACGACAAGTTCCTTGAACAGTTCACTGAGAAGGCGCTTGTGATCAAAGTGGGCGACCCGTTCGAACCAGAAACCTATCAAGGACCCCAGGTGTCCAAGACTCAATTCGAAGCAAGTCTTTCCCGACCTTCAGTGTCGAGTCGTTTCATTGATGACCTACCGAATTGGGGAACCAGCGCGTCATGGGCTACATTGAATCCGGAAAAGCTGACGGCGCGACGCTACACACCGGCGGCAGCCAGATCGGGAACGAGGGGTACTTCATTCAGCCGACCATTTTCACTGAATGTCGACCGGACATGAAGATCGTCCGCGAGGAGATCTTTGGACCCGTCGCGTGCATTATCAAGTTTAAGACCGAAGAGGGTACGTACTGTCTGGATACTTTCTGTTCCGTCACAACCGTGTCTATAGAATGCGCGCTAAACCACTGACAACGATACATTTGTAGAGGTAATCGAGCAAGCGAACGACACGACGTACGGTCTCGGCGCGTCCGTGTTCTCAAAGGACATCGAGAGAGCGTTCCGCGTTGCACACGCCGTGGAAGCGGGTAACATGTGGGTAAGTGAACCTTTTCATACAATTCCCGTGTTCTTGCCAAGTTGTGTGTCTTCCCTGTTACGATGGATAGGTTAACTGCTGCAACCAGTCTGAGATAGAGATGCCGTTCGGCGGGTACAAGCAGTCTGGTATTGGGAAAGATCTTGGCGAGTATGCGTTGGAACACTACACCAACATCAAGGCTGTGCACGTCAACCTCGGTTTCAGGATCTGATACTTACTAAAAGGTCGAGGACGTGTGTGATTTGTATCAATCCTGTACATGTACGTATATGGAGCTGCAAGTATGGAGCTGCAAATACGTGATCGAACTCAATAGACAGCGCAACCCCAAAGTTGGTCAGTGCAAAGTTGCGTAGCTTATGGGGGGCATCTCAATGTAGTAAAATGAGCGCCAAGTATTCCATGGGTCATCACAGAATCACTCACAAGTGTTATCTAGATCTGCTAAAGAATCCACTCGGAGTCTTTTCTTGTTAGGGCATATCCCGAGCCAGAACCCTGTTCCCCTCTCAGTTCTAACTCGGAAGTGCCGTCTGCGCTGACAGAAATTGCCACTTCAACTTGTCTTGCCCTTGTTTGTGTAGCATTAAACTATGGACCATGAATAAGCAGGCGATGCACCGTCTTGTGTGAAATGACTGTCGCTGTAGTGGTACATAGATGCATTGCATATTTGCCTGTCCTAAATGGTCTGTGTAGCCATTCTAGCGAAGCACCCATGTTGCAATGCAGGTAGGTGATGCAGCGCAGCGCTCAGATGCTCACTGCTTCCCTGCGCTGGTAGCCCAGCCTAGCCCCCGCCAGTGCACTCGGACCCATGCTCCCTCGAATAATCTGGTGACAAGACCGCTAAGAAGTTGTGAGGTGTAGAGCCTCATAGTGGTCTGGTTACCAGACTATCTGCTGCAACTTGCTCTCGTCCGCCGAGCTCGTGCTCGACTGGATCTGAACCATCTGAGCCACGACAGTCTCGCGCGCCTTGTCGACCAGTTCCAGTTCATGTTCCGTTCCGGTCCCCATCCCCGATCCTATACGCGCGCCAGCAGTGACGTCACATATCAAACACCACCCCATATGAACAGACTGGGACGGTGACTGCACGACAAACTTACTGAACTTTATCATGGGCTAATAAGGGCAAGGTGTAGGGACAAACAAAGACACATAAACTTTGACCAGCGAGCCATACATACTTACATGATGAGAATGTGTCGAATTGAGCCGCAGTACAAGATGAAACATACTACTATATAAGCTGAAATACGGCCATGAACATCATATCACGCACACAACCTCAATTTCCAAGTCCTTTGATAAACTCAAGTGCTAACCGCGGGCTGCATCATCGAGAGAAGTCAGCAATTGAAACTTGAGACGGAGCGAAGGAAGCAACGTACCTGTCCACAGGTTTGACGGGCATCTTCTTATCGAGCAGCTTGCCCCCCTTCTCGATCACGAAGTGACTTCGCTTGGTCCTGTTACCATCAGCGGCGCCGAGCACGCCTATGAGCCTCCTCTGAGGATCCGATAACAGTTGATATGGCAGTTGTTTCTGCGTGCAAAGATGGTCCATGAGAGCAAATCGAATGATCGAGATCACTAGCGCTCACTTTTGTCTGCCATTTTGTTTGTGCGACGGGGGAATCTGCGCTGAGGCAGTAAACGCCGTAGTTGAGCGCCCCGAATTCTTGCCAAACGTCCCTGAATCCGCATGCCTGCGTAGTGCAGCCGGCTGCACACCCAGATGTTACACCACGAGAATTGCACAGGAGACGTCAACACATCGGTGCATCAAGGCGCAAGCGAGATGCTCACGCGTATCGGCTTTTGGGACAAGGAAGAGCACGACGCCTTCATCTACGGTCAACGATGCCGTATCGACGTCCTCGCCCTGTTCGTTCTGAATAACGAGCGATGGAAGGATCTCTCCGAGATCGATGTCTTTGGGCGCAGCGGAAGACTCCGCACTCGCGGAGTGCCCTTCAGCTTCTGAATCGGCCACGACTTGCGCCTCCTTCGCACTGGAAGGCTTTGCCTATCCATTCATTGTATACATTTGTTCCAAGAATATAAAATCGATTTTTTCGGACAAAGAAAATTGAAAATGGTGATAGACAGAGTCAACGACCTCGAATCGACGCACGCGTTGGATACATGAAACAGACCTTTTTTGCGTCCTGCTCTCGTTCAGCGTCAACGTCTTCGTGGTCCCCTTCTTGGCCCTCTTTCAAGGGCCGCTTTCGCGTGGACCCCTTGGCCGACTTGGCAGTAGCGGACGAGGCCCCCTTTCGCGCCTTTTTCACAGGCGCCTCAGGCCTCGCTTGAGATGAGATCCGAGTTGATCGACGGGGTGCGTTAGAGCCAGTTTCCATCGATGTTTCAGCCATGGTACAGTATGGATGCGAAGAAAATTAAGAAGGTGGGGGGTGTTGGGTGGACGTTTGGGTGACGAGATTTTTTTATGGGCGACTGAGAGGCCCTGGGTCTGTGCGCAGAAACTCGGATCCAGAACACGCATGGCAGGGGCCTACCCCATTCTATATTGAGTCCGAGGTGGAGAAGCCCTCCCTTGGCCGCTGGGTTGTGCCATCACCCGAGTAACCTGCGCACAGACCCTCCATTTCGGATTAGTCATCGCCACTATTTCCAAGTTCCTGCGCAACATCGACGAGGTCTTGCCCATTCGCGACGTGGAGTGTATTTGTGTCATTGATATGTCAAACGCGTATCTCAAGCGACACCGCGAGCCCATCGGGGTAGTGTCTGATTAAGCTCTTAGCTGGTACTCATATATACATACGATCGGTGGAAAGGCGTCCGAATGTGACATCCGAATCGGTAGATATATTGGATCCAGGCAGGCAAAGAAAAGATAACGGCGTTCAACAAACGCATTACGGAATAGAATGTATGTATCCACCGGTCCTAGGACGACGCCACAAGAGCATAAAAGGCCCTGTGACGAGTCCAGGGTCGGCAAACACGATGAATGAGACCTACACAGTCGCCGATCACTCATATTCTGTGTTTTGCAGCAAGATCAAACGCGTCGTGTTCGAAACCCTTACCAAGTTTGAAAATTTGACGGTCAAGAGAGGCAACCGTTGTCGATATCTCAAATCCACAAATCGCCGGGCGAGCAGGACGTTATGGATTGCATGGCGAACCTGGTGGCTTCGTCACCACAAGGAAGCCATACCAACGCTCTGTCGAGCGCTCGCGACTCCCGGGCCTCCTCTCGCCTGTGCCGTCTTCGATCCTCCAGGACACTGGATGGAGAACGTGTCGCAGGCTCTCCCGCTCAGGGCCTCTAGGCAGACGCTTCCTGAAGTGCCGTGCGTGTCCTGTATCCGCCCGCCCTTGCGTGCCACCGTTCATGGACACGCATGCCAGGGATCTCACTTGTGACCATACACGGAAGGGTACCTCTCGGGACCGTGGGAACGAAAAAGAGTGCGGCCTAAGGTGGGGATCTGCTCTTGTCCGACAGACTGCTATTTAAAAAGGGTCCGATCCCTAGTGGTCCGATCCGATCGCGGATGAGATACTGGATCTATACACCAATATTTGCGATGCGCGTGGAGCTCGACGCTGTGTTGTCCGTCGCTCCGTTTATGAGTGTGCTGGAGAAGGTGAGGAATGATGCGCCACTTCGACCGCGAGCCAAAGGTGCGCGCATTCAAAGAGGCGCTGAAGCATCTAGAGGGGCTGCACAAGGTGCTTGTAATGTACCTCTGGCTGTCGTTTCGCAACGCGATGGCAATTTACGACGCCGACGAGGCGCATGCGCTGAAGGTTCGTGAGGAGCGTGTGCTAGAGTGGTGTCTCCAGCAGGTGTCTTCACGTGCGCACGGACACGGGAGGATAGTCTTGGAGGGCGTTGCAGATGCTCTGATGCGGCCGGGGCAAGACAAACTGAATTATCGGCATCGATGGAGGGCGAGGGTTGGGGTGGCGGGCGTGGCGGCTGCGAAGACGGTTGCGCAGAATGCGGGGCGGTAGCTTCAGCCGTTGAAGATCTCATCATTGTTTTATCCTTGAATGGATATCTCTCCTATTTGATGCTCGTCTTGAACGCCTTGGCCTAATTATGTAAATCAAAGCTCTGCGCGTGAGTGACCCGCCCGCCTGCTCTCAGCAGACGCCATTCTCAAAACACGCCTTGCAGAGGAAAGAAAGATTCGGAAGTCTAAGACGAGACAGATCGAATGAGTTATAGTCAGAAAGCTACGGTGTACGACGCGATCCGATCAAATTCCGAGGTAAAAACAGCGGAATGCCAGACTTTCGGAGTGTGTAGGGAGATCGGAGACGCGCCAGGATGATTGAGGCCGGAATCGCATGTAAGATGATTAGATGAAGAGCATATATAAGGCTTGATTCAGTTATCATATGAGATGAGTTTTCAAGGACGTGCCTACTAGGAGAGCGCTCAGATGCATCACCCATCGTTTCTTACTTCTTTCGCGCTGTGTCCTCTCGAATGTTGAATATGCCACACACCGGTGGTTCGATCATAATCAAGGTGGGTGAAAATGCGTGCTGGGTCAGCGCGTGTCTGCTGGTGTTCAAGGAGTTGGTCTGGAGTCACGTTTCTAGCTCAGTTCTGCGAAATAACAATCAGATAGTGACACCGAAGCATGGCTTCATGGAGAAGATCTGACGAAAAATGTCAAAACGAGATGAGAGAAACCATCCTCAGAATCCTCGACTGATAGGTGGGGTATCTTGATTAGATACCGCGATAGCGATGTTATGCACGCATAAAGGCGAGCGAGATAACAATGAAATCGAGCGCCCAGGGCACAGGGTACCCGATAAAGGTGTGCTGTGAGTGAACGACAAAACATTATCTTTGTACCTGACCCAGTATGTCTTCCAAGTCGCGCTCAAGGAACAGTAGTACGTTGAAAATGTCATCGATGAACGGCGCTGACGAAAGCAACAGAGCCGAGTAGGGCGGACAGCCCACTTCCCTTGCAGCAGGTGCAAATATCGGCGACCAACGAAAGAGAGGTACAGACGGATCCTCAGGAATCGAAAAGCTCCTCCAATGTCGCAACTGCGAATCCAATCGAAATCGTTGCTCAAGATGAGATATATTCGGTCTCTTTTCTTGCCGATGGGGAGCATGTCGTGAGCAGGGGATACGGAGGGAAGATTCGACAATGGCGAGTGCAGGATGGAAAGGAGGTGGGGAAGCCAATGGACGCTGGGAATTATATTCTGGACCTGGCAGTCACACAAGATGGCAGGTGGATTGTGTGGGGGACGAAGAGTGGTCAAGTGATCGTCTGGAATGCAAAAACCCACGAAAAGGTGACAAAATTCCAAGCACACGTGCGGTGGACGTTTCAGCAGATGGGACGAAAATCGCGACAGGATCGCGTGACAAGACGTTCAGTGTCTGGTCGTTTTCCGATGGCGAGCGACTCCTTGGCCCATTCAAACACGACAACGACGTGGCTGCAGTCAAGTTCGCTCCCGACGGACAACGCATCGCTACTGCCACGTGGTATCACCCTGTTCGCATCTACGAGGGGTCCTCGCAGACTTTCCAATCTCCGCTGCTTTCTACAACCCCTCGCCTGGGCGAGCGACTCTAATCGCCTCTTTGCCTTGTCCAAAGACGGCGACATTCACTCTCTCGACGTGTCCACCAAGAAGACCCTCGCGAAATGGCGCATTCACAGCGACGACAAACCAAAGTGTATCGCACTGGCATGCAACGACAGAGTCATCGCTGCCTCTGCTAATTCGTCGATCTCACTCTGGGACACTACGACACATCAACAAATAGGCACCGTCATCCACCACTCCCATGACATTGACTGCATGGCCATCTCGCCAAGCTACGACATTGCGACCGCTGGAGACAAGGCAATCACGCTGCGGAGTCTCCATGACATCCTTCCCTCACCTTACCGCGACAATGTGAGTAACACTACTCGTGCGAGATCACGTCCTTATCAATTTGTCCCTGGCCGCTCCAGGTACGCTTGGAGCAAATCCGGTGCTTGAAGGTTAAAAAAACGATCTCGAAGACACGGTCCAGTCCCTACGCGCACGGGACTCCTGCCAAAGTACGCTCATTAGCTATATGACTCTGCTGCGCTGATATTCATTTCCACCAGAGGACGATATAGCGAATCTCGAGAAAACTGTTCAGGAACTCCATACCCAGCTTGTTACATCCAACCAGGAAAAGAATTCCCTTCGTGCACAGAATGAATCCTCAAGTGCGTTCTCTTCACCTTCAAATCCACTTCGTTAACAGTTTATTAGATCGCAAAATTACTCATGTCGATGAATCGAACAAGGAACTTCGCAGTGTGCTTGTAGCATCAGAAGGCTCACTCGGTCGATTAACCCAGTCTATCAGGGCACTACGCGCTGACGTTGATCGGCCCGAAAAGAGCCCAGGTGCGTTTTGTACCATCCCGACTGACGGTTCTCTGACTCGTTTTCAGTATTCATTGCGCAAAAAATACATGAGCTCGAGCTATCCGTCCAAGAAGTCGGTAACAAATTCGCCACATGCAAATATGCACTCCGTGAATATGACAAGAAGTATGAGTGCGAAATATTGTATGCCGACGGTCGCATATATGATGCTGCGCACCATATTACGAACATGATGATTGAGATCTACGGCGTAAGGAACTAATCGTCGATTGGCTGAAAGGTGAGCTTGTGCATCTAGTCTCAAAATTGTATATTCAATCTCTACCATCAGAATTCACACGCCGATGTGTATCAAGGCTTCAGGACATCGGAGACGAGGCGTCAAGTTCCAAGAAACATGACGAGGCTCTTTCAGCTTACTCCACCGTCTTCTTGCTCACTCCCTTGCCTCCGGAAGGCGTGCTGATGGGATGGGCGAGAATGGTGCTCATTCGTTGCTCAGCGAGTGAGGCATTGGGTACCGTAAAGAAGGTATGATTGACCTGGTCTTTAAGAATTGCATGATAATTCTCGTTTTATTCAGTTCAAGCTTCCCATGTTTCGTGTTTATCTGGCGGTATGCAATGTTCTCGAAGGCGCTGATCGTCTTATAGAGGCGGTCGAATGTTTCCGAACGATGAAAGATGAGGTATCAGAGGAGACAAGCACTATCGACGAGCGACGCCAGATGGAACTCGGCGAGTATAAACCCTATTGGCCACTAGGAGACTAATCTGACGATCTCTCCAGATTTTCGACAACGTTGTAGCGGTAAACTGGAAAAAGAGGGTGATGCAGCAATGGATGCAAAGAACCATGATGCGGCCATCGGGTCCTACTCGATCGCACTCTCACTTCATCCAACGAATATCAGCGACATCATACTGAAATACTGCAAGGCGCGAATAGGATTGTTGGAGGATGAACTCACAAATGCCACCCAGGTATAAATTGATCCGCGCGGCATGCCAAGTTGATGGCGCTGATTGTACAATCAGATCACTGAATGCGACCCATCAAACTACGAGGGGTACAAAAGGAAACATGCGGTATCACACGGCCTGGGGCGTTACAAGGAAGCATTCAACGCATTCGAGACCATGCTGTCGAGGATGGAGAAATCACCTGACCCACAAGTTCAGCGTGAGTCGTTCTCATTCATGTTGCGCAGATGAGCTGATTTTGTGGCAATAGACATGCGGCGTTGTTATCTCGACACGACTCCACTGATCCGAAAAGTCGTCGAACAGATAACTCGTGTCATTCCCCATGTTCTTATCGACACCACCACTGGTCGTCTCTATGATAAGCCAATGCAACAGGCAGCTTTCGAGGAGTGCTCCATTTTCAATGAGTTGCGGTCTTCCATGATTATCTGCGATCGGCTCGACCATGCGCGCATCCAGTGGGAGGTGGAGAAGTTCTATGAATATGTGATGTTCTCACACAGGTGGCAGCCACACGAGCCATCGTTTCAGACGGTCGAGAATACCCTAATCTACGGACTGCTTGCATCCCCCGCAAACGACAAACTCGTCAACTTTTGCAAGCTCGTGCAGTCTCGCCACTACCGGTGGGGATGGAGTGATACGTGCTGTGTCAACCAAAGCGACAAGGGAGTTCAGCAAGAATCAGTTGTTGCCATGTTTCAGTGGTATTGTCGGGCGGCGCTCACGATCGTCCATCTTCTCGGTGTTCACTCCAAATCGAAAAGGAAGGGCCTTTTG
>JBBPPY010000929.1:0-14792 GCA_038092195.1 Leccinum barrowsii | reverse complement strand
TGGTCTATGATTATAGTGAGCATTAAAGTGCACACTTAACATATATGTAACACTAAACATTGGGACTGCTTCGTCAACAGTCCTCATGTTTCCCAGCGAGGTATACGTGGTGTTTCCTCCCTTACTGTTTATTCAATATCTTCATAGGTTGAGCATATCTGGGTCAGACAACACACATTTCAAAGCAATCATCCGTCCACTGATGGCACTGCAGAAAAAGTCCTGGACATGGGTGTCCTTGTTGTATCTTATTGTGTGTAAAATCTTCCGACACATTGCTCTCACAGTGGCTCATGCACAATACTCTGACTCCCATAGGTCCGTTACGTTGGTATCTATCATGCAATGTGAGTCGCTATCACGGAAAGTACAGTATACCTTTAACGTGGTTTCAACTTGAAGAAACAACTCGCTTTGTATGTTCAATGAGATTAGTCAAGGTTCAGTATGATGACTTTGTTTATTTCAAGCTGGCAGCACGTTCGTGCCTGGAACGGTCAAGGTTCGTTTTTCCTTTCAATGAATGAATCTAACGAGAATGTGTTACGGTGATAGACGTACGTGGTTTCATTTCGTTGTTTACACCTGTTCACAATCGGTTAGATGTAAGCACACGTCTTCGATGATGCTTGATCAGGGAATCATATCCATACCTGCAAAGGTACTGGTCTCATTGACTCGGATAATTGGGCAGCTGCAGCATTCATTTGTGCCTCCTCATGTGAGTTACATGGTTATTGTATTATTTCATTGAGATATCTTGACTTTGATCAGTGTTAATGGTTCTACGTGTTCATGCAATGTGGAATCGCTCAAAAGTCATCCTTACTATCCTTCTGCTTTGCTACACGCTTAGGGTGGTTCAAGAACTCGTCGAGGTAGCTATCTTTTTCAATCCGCAAATCGATGCCACAGGTATGACTCCACCCAGTCGGAACAATGCGTACAGATACTGAACTTTACCCCCTTCTGTCTTTCATTTGTAGTTGGAACCAGCCAAGTGCTCGATTACTCGGTTTGCACTGAGGCGTTTCCTTTAATCGGCCCTTACATGAAATATGTGGTCATCTGGCCAATTCTCTTCGAAGTCCTATTATTGACCCTTGCTCTCATTCCGTTGGTGAAGGAATCCATCGCGATGTACAAGGCGACGGGGCGTTGGGAGCCCAATCGATATATGTCCTTGATCGTCAAGGATGGTGTTGCTTATCTCTTTGTGTACGTTGTTCGTCATTTGTTTGCTACTAGTGGTCCTTGCGCGCGCGCAATCTAGGACGGCACCGCTGATTGCATGACGACACAGGACTTTGCTCAACAATATCACCATCGTGATATTAAACGCGAATGGGAACCTGTTGCTCCCTCTCTGGTCTCTCATCCTCGCCCTCTTTTACGCCATCACCATGTTCCCTATCATGCCCCGATTCGTGATCAGCATGCGTGAGCTTTACGACCAGGACAGCCGTGGTCGGTTGGATGGGATCGATAGTGCTTTTGGGATCTCTTCGGGTTCTGGGGACGTTGCTGGACGGGATCACTCTGTCTCTGGAATCGCGTTCGCGGGTAGTATGAGTAGCCGTCCGGGCGAGGAGGGTGGGGAGGAAATTTAGCTCGAGGATAGAGGAAATGATGTGTAGGACTTGTCCTGCCTGATTGATCGTCAGGGGCAGAATGATGGAAAGACAGGATGTTTTCTTGTGATCAGTATTTATAATTTGGCTTGTCAAAAGTTCGTACGCCGAGGGTGCAGTGTGATACTATTACTTATTATTGAGAGGTGGTTCGCGTTTGCGCGGATGTAGGTAAAATAGAGTGATGGTTATTTATCAAGCCTTCACCGAAGCTGCAGCGCTGAAGGCGCATCGAGGTCATTGAAACTGAAGGGAGTCCTGACAGCATTAATGCTCGGGGCGTGCCAACATGGGACCCGGGTCGGCGACAGCGAATACAAGAGCCAAGGTAGTACCCCTGGGTATGATTTACCACCATCTCATCCGATAATGTTTAAACTTTGAACGTTCAATGTTCGCGTTAACCATGGTGATCATCATCTTGCAACAGCATGCTTTCCGCCTCTGCAACGATGACAAGCTCATCCTGGCGACACCACAGGTAAACCTCGTTCATGTCCCTCCCCATGTCCCGCCCACCTCGTACTTCCGACTTCCGACCGGCTTCTCGGCTCGTGACCCCTATCTGCCGGTCAGCCTCCTCCATACATATAAGCCAGCGTGCGTTGTACTTACAAGTTGTACCATGTCTCGATTACCCTCCTTTGTGACAACACTCCTTTGTATCATCGCTTATTCGAACGCGATCCCTCTCCCAGACGGCGAAGACGACGACGACGATGACGGTGATGACTGTTGGGTGCCGACAACCACCCTTACTAACTCGCCCTCCGCGGCCGTCCTCGCGCCGTACGAACACCCGCATATACCGATCACATCGCCGTCTCAGCGCCCGCACACGACGTCACCCGTATCCCATGCACCCCAGACCCCGGTCATTCTAGGCACGTTGTTCGGCGTCATGATCGCCCTCGTCGTCGTATCCGTGGCGATACGATACGTCATTCGCCGTCGCAGCCCCAGCGGTGATTCTCCTCGACCCACATTCGCCGCGTCCCTATTCCGTTCCAATGTCTCGGACAAGAAGCGTCTCTCCGACGAATCCTGGGTCTCTCCGGCGCTCCCTCCGCTCGAGTCTCCGGGATCGCCGTTCTCTCTCTCGCACGATCTCGACCTGCCTCAGTCTCCTCGGCGCAAACTCGTCCCAGTGACCACCCCAGTGTGCACCCCGACTGACACCGAATTTGGCTCTCGTATCGAGTTTGCTGGTCGCAATATCGGCCCTCCGGTCACCGTCCCGCTGATGCGAGTCCCGTCGCCGGTTTATATCCCGCCTCTCTCGTCGTCACCTTCGCCTTCCGAATCGTCTGCGTCGCTGTCGCCTACCCCGTCCACGGAACCGCTTGCCTCGCCCTTGCCACAACCAGCCCGTCTTTCCCGCCTTCTCTCCTCCACCTTTGGCAACACTCGCGCCGCCGACCTCCCAGCACAACCCAGGACCGCCTATCTTCAAGACCGCGCCACACGCTCGTGGGCTTCCTCCGTCCGTTTCGCCGGAACCCGCTCCAGGACCAGCTTCTATCCCAGCTCAACAGTCAGAGACACGTTTTCCACTGTGACAACCGCGGACACGGACACGGACCCCCAACTGCTTCGCGCTGCAGCCGAGAGTGCCACACTCGCCGACGCAGGGAACCCCATCGTGCCATCTGCGAGCACATCGTTGGGGACTTGGTTGGGCTTCAGGGTGCGTCTGTCGGACGCAAGCGAGCATGCGCGGTACCGTCTTCGTGAGCTCGAGCGACAACGGGAGCGTGGACTGCGACTGAGCACGACCAGCGTGGAGACAACGAGGAAGTTACGAGACTCGGAGATGGGGTGGTAGTAGTAGCCGATGTGTGTATGTGTGTATATTAGTAGTTGGTGACAATTCAACCAACTTGAAAGGGGCCACTGAGTGACCATGTCCGACGTCGCCTCGCTCCTCAGCGCATCGCTCCAGCCAGCGTCGAGAAAACAAGCTGAACAACAGCTGAACCAGCTCACAGCTCAGCCAGGATTTCTCCCTCACCTCCTCGCTCTCATCCTCGACAACGCACCAGATCGTTCAGTTCGACTCGCAGGTGGAATTTACCTCAAAAATGTCGCAAAGCTCAAATGGGAGGAAGTGCGTGCCCTGAATTGTCCTCTTCTCATCCCTGACTTGACTGACAAGACCACCTAGGATGTCGCGCCCCTCCCCGAGCAAGACAAGGCCGCCCTCCGCGCCCAACTCGTTCCAGCCATGATTGCCCTCTCCCAACCCGCAGACAAAGCCATCCGTGCACAGATCGCAGAGTCCGTCGCACTCATCGCAGAGCTCGACTTCCCCACAAAGTGGTCAGACCTAATCGACGTGCGTCCTCTCCCTCCAGATCGCTTCCCATCTCACCCCCTTCATCCAGCAACTCGTCCGCTCTCTCTCCCCCACCGAATACAACATCAACCTCGGCGTCCTCGAAACAGCACACTCCATCTTTCGCCACTGGCGTTCCCAAGTTCGATCAGACGAGCTCTACACCGAGATCAACCTCGTCCTTGATCGCTTCATCGGCCCCTTTCTCGACCTCTTTCGACAGTCTGTCACCCTTATTTTTGGCCCTACTCCACCAAACCTAGACGTCGTTGCACAAGCACAGATCTTGCTCGCTGAAATATTTTACGATTTCACGTGTCATGATTTGCCACCCGCCATCGAGGACGCGCACAACGAGTTTTTCGCGCCAACGACAGGCTGTTTTCAGCGCTTCTTGACTTGGGATCCACCAGAGCTCCGCAAAGACGTGCGTGCCGCGTTCTTCCACATCCCCTGCTATTCTGACGCGTCTTTTAGCCCGACGACGCCACCGCGTCTCTCCCAGCGCGTCTCAAGACCGTTATTTTCGAAATCACAGAGGTGCGTGTCCTCGCACGGCCTGATTCCACCCATCCTTAGCCCATCCATCAGCTCTACATCAAACTGTATCCAGATCAACTCGCCAAGTCGCCCGCAATCGAACACTTTGTCCAAACCGTCTGGCAACTCGTCGGATCCAACAACCTCCCCAACGTCGCCGATGACAACGTACGTCCCATAACCATCCGATTGTGCCTTTCCCCTCTGACCCGTTCGCGCACAGCTCGTCTCTCAGGCACTGCGATTCATCTCGACTGCGATCCGTTCGGGGTATTACAAACCGCTCTTTTCCTCGCGCGACGTCATCTCCTCCCTCGTTCAAGGAGTCGTCGTTCCCAACGTCTCCTTGCGCACACATGAAATCGAACAGTTTGAAGATGACCCCCTCGAGTTCATCCGCCTCGACCTCGCCCTCCCGTCTGGCGGTGGCGTGGGTGGTGCCGGTGCGAGCGTGGGTGGCGCCGGCGGGGAGGCGAGCACACGACGACAGGCGGCGGCGGATGTGTTGCAAGCGCTCGTGAGCAGCGGCTATCGGACGGAGACGACCGAGATCGTGGGGACGTGGATACAGTCTGGGTTGGAACAGTATGGCAGGGACCCAGAGGCAAATTTCAGTGCCAAGGATTCGGCAGTGTATTTGTTGGGTGCCATTGCGGCCGAGGCGTCCACGATGCAGGTGGGTTTTCGTGTCATCGTTGATTCCGTGGCTCACAAAAAGGTTAGCACGGCGTGACTTCGGTCAACGCCCAAGTGGACGTGGTCAAATTTTTCTCGGATCACGTGTTCCAGGATTTGCAGGCCGCGCAGGGTCAGACGATTCATCCGATCCTCCAAGTCGACGCGATCCGGTTCCTCTTGACTTTCCGCAATCAGGTCGGTCATTCCGCGTCGTGTAGGGCGCCGACGATTGACGATATTTTCCGCACAGCTAACAAAAGAGCAGTTGCTCGCCGTCTTACCTCTCCTGATCAAGCATCTCACGTCAGAGAACTACGTCGCGTATACCTATGCTGCCATCACCATCGACCGAATCCTGTATATCAAAAAGGGCGGCCAGTTGATGTAGGTTGTTCCCTGTCACTTGACACGGCTGTGCTCACATCCTCGTAGGTTCACGCAGGCAGATGTACACGACTTTGCGGCCGATTTGTTGAACGCAGTGCTCAGCAAGATCGAAGGCGCGGGTACGCCCGAAAAAGTAGCTGAGAACGACCACCTCATGAAATGTATGTTCGCTTCGCTTCTCTTTGTTTCACCACTGTACTCACGACGACACACGAACAGGCGCGATGCGCGTGATTGTCACGGCGCGTCAAACGCTGACGCCCGTCTACCAACACATTCTCCAGCGTCTCGTCAACATTCTGGGGACGATATCCAAGAACCCAAGTAATCCCAACTTTGATCAGTACATTTTCGAGAGCCTTTCGGCGTTGATGCGGTACGTTTGAGGACGTCATGCCGACGACGACGACACTGACACCTGGACAGATTTGTCGTTCACGGTTCCCCAGCGACCTTGTCGACGTTCGAACAAGCCTTGTTTGGTCCATTTACCTTCATTTTACAACAAGATATCGATCGTACGTGTCGTCACTTCCCTACCCTTTCTTGTTTTGCTTACTTATAGTCGCGCTCAGAGTACATTCCATACATCTTTCAAGTTCTTGCTCAAATGCTTTCGTTACACACCACTGGCGTCCCAACAGAATACCGCTCTCTATTACCCTTCTTGCTCACCCCTGCCTGCTGGCAACAAAAGGGCAACATCCCAGGCCTCGTGAAATTGTTGCGTGCGTTCTTGGCCCGCGACGCGCAAGAGATGGTGAAATCAGGTCAAGTGGAGCGGGTATTGGCGATCGTGCAGCAGCGGTTGATACCGAGCAAGATGAACGACGCGTGGGGGTTCGAGCTGTTGCAAGGGGTCGTGCGGGAGGTGGACCCGTGAGTCCCGTCTCCGTGCGCTCGGTGGTCTTGTCGCGCTGACCACCTTTCGACAGAGCACAGTTGAAGCAGTATATGCGCCCGCTGGTGATGACCTTGTTGACGAGGCTGCAGACGAGCAAGACGGACAAATACGCGTATCATTTCACGCATTTCCTCTTGTTCGTGATGGCGATCGACGTGTCTGGGATGGGGCCTGATTACGTCATTTCGACGGTGGAGGAGATTCAACCGCAGTACGTGTCTTTTTTTTACTCTGGACGGAAGGTGATGGGGACTGACACAAACCGTTTGCAGACTGTGGTCCCAGATTTTGACGGGGTTCGTGGTACCGCAGATTCCAAAGATGCCACACAAGGATCGCAAGGTGGTCGCGGTGGGGTTGACGCGGATGTTGACAGAGAGCCGAGTGATGCTGTCCGAGCCTGCATCGCGGAGCTGGTGAGTCCCTCTTTTTCCCATTTCCTCGTCTGTGGGACGATCCCTGCTCACCCTGCGTGCGCGTGCGTAGGCCAGCGGCGTTCACAGCCCTCGTCAAGCTGTTTAGCGAACCGCAGTACCTTGGCTCGCAAGAGGGCGGCGAAGCGGCTGGGGGGACGACGACGGGGCTGACGGAGATCGACTACGAGGAGCAGACGGCTGGGTATCAAGCTGCGTATTCGAGGTTGGCGGCGTCTGAGAGCGGGCCTGTTGATCCGGTGGCGTATGTTGGGGACGTGAGGGCGTTTTTAGGAAGGGCGCTCGGTGGTGGGGGCAGTGCGGGAGCGGTGGTGTTGGGCAGGGAGACGTTGATGGGATTTTTGGGTGCGTGCGATCCTGCGGTGCGTGCGTTTTTGGAGGGGTTGGTTCGTGAGAGGTATCTGGTTGTGTGAGGGGGTTGGCTATGTTGCGTACATGTGTTATGTAGCTCCGAAATGGAACGTGTGATGGGTGTTTGGAGGGTCATCTCAACTTGCAATTGCTCACTGTCTATCTCAGGTCAGGAAATCCATAGATAGTAGTATTGCACCCTCGGTATATGAACGACTCGAGCCATGGAGTTGTTTGTTTACATGTATACAATATTCAAGAAAAACATCATGTCTTCCCATTCCTCCCCTCGGTGACAAGCAATTAGGCAGAACAATCCCGACCCGAATCATCTCTTCTGACCTCAAGCTGGATTTCCTCCACACCCTCCTCGCCCGCGTGGCTACTCACATCCGCGAACGCAATCCCAGAGACAGAGTGATCCCATCCAGCAACGTCCCCAGAACCCGAAGAGATCCCAAATGCACTATCGATCCCTTCCAACCGACCACAGCTGTCCTTGTCGTAAAGCACACGCATGCTGATCACAAATCGGGGCACCACGGAGAACGTGGCGATGTAGGATGAAATGAGGATGAAATCCCAGACAGGGGTCAACGGGCTATCGAGGTTCATTATCGTGACGGGGATAATGCTGAACAAATTCTTGTGCCGTGGCACAAAACTTGAGCAACAGTGCCATCAGCAAAGATCCGAATGACGTACTACAAAAGGATATAAGTAGCACCCTGTTTGACGATCAAAGACATATATCGATTGGGCTCCCAACGCTTCGTCGCCTTGTACATCGCGATCGATTCCTTCACCAACGGAACGAGAGCGAGGATCAATAATAGGAGATTGAAGAAAATTGGCCAGGCGATCAGATATTTCAGGTAAGGGCTGATTACAGGAAATGCCTCAGTGCAAACCGAGTAATCGAGCACTTGAATGGTTCCAACTAAAAATGAAAGACAGATGGGGGTAAAGTTCACATGTGCACGCATTGTCCCAATTGGGCGGAGTCATACCTGTGGCCATGGCATCGATTTGCGGATTGTAAAAGATAGCTACCTCGACGATTTTTTCAACCACCCTAACCGTGTAGCAAAGCAGAAGGATAGTAAGAATGATTTTTGAGCGATTCCACATTGCATGAACACGCAGGACCATTAACACTGATCAAAGTCAAAATATCTCAATGAAACGATACAATAACCATCTAACTCACATGAGGAGGCACAAATGAATGCTGCAAATGTCCAATCATACGAGTAAATGAGACCAGTACCTTTGCAAGTATAGATATGATTCCCTGATCAAGCATCGTCGAGGACGTAGATTAACAATGCTTACACCTAACCGATTGTGAACAGGGATAATCAACGGAATGAAGACACGTACGTCTATCACCGCAACACATTCTCATCAGATTCATTCATTGAAAGAAAGAACTAACCTTGACAGGTCCAGGCACGAACGTGCTGCCAACTTGAAATGAACATAGTCATGATAGCGAGCTTTGACTAATTTTCTTCAACGTACAAAGCGATGTACTCCTTGAAACCAAATTAAAGGGTATATGTTGTACTTTGTATGATCATAACTCACATTGCATAATAGATACCAACATAACGGACCTGTGCGAGTCAGCATATTGTGCACTGGCATGAGCCACTGAGAGAAATGTGTCGGAAGATTTTGCGCACTATAAGATACAACATGGTTATCCATGTCCAGGGCTTGTTCTGCAGTGACATTAGTGAACGGATGATTACTTTCCAATATTTGTTGCCTGACCCAGATATACTCAATCTATGAAGATACTAAGTGAATAAACAACAAGGGAGGAGACGCCATGTATACCTCGCTGGGAAACATGAGAACTGTTGACGAAACAGTCCCACAGTTTAGTGTTACATATGATAAGTGTGCACTTTTCTTCTCACTATAATCATATGCCACGGCGGTCACCATTGCAACTGCATGGCAGCAATGAAGTCAGACTAATAATCAATAATATGGTTCGCAAAGAGCCCATACGGGATACATAATTGTTCAAGAGCTGTAGCTGAACGGCCGACTGTACGTCGGACGACATGGCGTGAAATTTAATGGCAGTGTCTGGATAGTATTTGGGTTAATAGCGAAAGACGGTGAGGATGAAAGGATTAGACAGAGTCACCTGGCAGGATGTGCACCTTTTATCGCCACACGAAGCGTGTGCCGGCAATGCATTCAATTTCCCGACACAGTGCAGAGATGCAGAAATGCTGTCAAGAATTTTGTCACCGGCGCATGATGTATGATGATCTGGGCATCGGTGACTCGGACCGGTCTCTGTTTCAGTGTTTCCCACGTGTATGGGACTACAAAGACTCGATTTCCTAGAAGTAAAGTCTCAATGCGCGGCTCGAAGAATTTACTTTGGCTAGGATTGTTTTCTTACTTGAAGCAAAGCAATGTTCTGCATACAGGTCGTTGTGTCCGTCAATGGAAGCGACTATGTATGTCGTGATATGCCAAGGTCGAACGAAGCGCCGGACTGCGGCTGATGGGATCGCGGCAAGCCATTGATGGTGATGGAAACGAGTTGATAACACGGCCTTTGATCTTCGCAAGATACTGAACACAGAGGAGCTTGGAAAGTGGTATCGGTTTGATATCGACGACGTTTGATGTGACTCTCGTAATCCTCTTCTCGTCGCGTTATCATACATTCTCTTTTCCAATTCACAAGGAAAAGAGAATGGATGATATTCATGGCAGCCCGCGGGCTGGGCTAAACCGTGTAGGTATATCAGTACACAGCCTCTTCGCCCTCGTTCCAAGGGAAAGACGAAAAACGTGAACATCCAATCAATGTTATCGTAGACGATCCTTTTGCTTACCCAGAATAATGGGACATGTATCCTGCGCGTAAGGACAGGGCAGCAGAAAAGAATGGAAAGCCACGTGTCAACGTTGTTGGTGCGGGTAACCTGTGAGACCCTCTGTTGAACAGTTTATCAACTACCTATGCTGTTTTTTGGAACATTATGCACCGCTATAGCACGCCCGGTGCCGAGGCTGCGTTAGTGCGTCGTGTGATTACTTCGACCGAAGTTGAACCGGGCAAGATCAACTTACCCTCTCCAGCAGCGACAAACTCCAGCAAGGTGCAAGCAACCTGAGAGCCAGCCAGCGCTGTAGACGCGGCAGGGCCCCAATGCATCCTCTGCGAAAACACAGTGCTTAATCAGCCCAGTTGCGACAACAATCCAAGCCTTGCCTCAAGATGAAGAAAGATTGGAGCTGACGGGAAGGTTCGTGGATGACTCAGACACATCGGAAAGAGAAGCTATGAACGCGAGTCAGTCGATGGTAAGCACAAACAGTCCATCCAAACGATAGTGATACTTACGAAGGCGCCAGAATGGCATGGTCGGAATTTGTATGGACGACGATGATGACGGTGATGACGGTGGAGGAAGTCCTAGCAATATTCGCCAGGTCCCGGTCAGTGCCATTGAATTTAGTGTGCTGGGCTATCCCACCCGCCATCGACGACGACGAGCAGGTGGGCTACATGGACGCTGCCTGCCCCTCGTTACAAAGGAAGTCGCGAGGCAGAGGTGGTGGATGCGGATCTCTCCATTAGGCCTGGGAAAGACTCCGCGTAGCCGTATCCTCAGGCTCACTCGCACGACCGTGACGGCTCCGGCTCGTCAGGTAATGCGTCAAAGACAACGTTCTATCTTTGACTCGTTATCAACGCTCATTAATGATTCAATACCAGACCAATGTCACTGCAGTGAGGTCGTCCGCCAAGTCAGTACACGCGAAAATGCCGGGAGACCTGAAAAAAAAGATCGAGTCTGACAATATGACGGCCACCGAACTTGAAATCTCTCCCGACTCGACCCTTGGAGGCCCGTGGTTATGCCGACTTTGGGTGGCAGGCTCGCAGCCTGACTCATCTGGGATATCTCCAAGAAACAGATTTCCAACGTGTCCAAGAATTGTCCAGCGCAGAGGGTCAACGATCAAATTTCAAAGGTGGTAGCCAGGTAGATAGCCATGGCAAGTCGTCCAACTTGGCTCTTTCAAATCTCTTACTTGATTTTCAGGCTAACCAACGCCTCTGTGTATGGCGATGGCTCAGCGCTCGGTGCTCGGCAGCGCCAAGGGTCGGACTGCGGTGCAGTGAGGTACGAGTGGAACCACAGTGCAAGGTCTTCGGACATGACCACACAAGCGAGAGGCACTACTTCGGCGCTTCCTCTCTCGCTTCCACCACGTCGCTCGTCCGAGCCCGTTTCAGCGCACCCGCCCGCAGTGCCTCCACTTCCCATTCCGGTTCCTCGCGGCTCACCCCCCTGCTGTCCGGAACGCGCGATCCCAACTGCCGAGTACACGCACCCTCACCATACCCGGCAACTCGGGCTCCCGTACCGGGCCGGAGAGCCCTGTGCGTTCGCCCACTCTCAGCCACTGCCACCCATTCCTCGTAGCACATGGAGCGACGTCCAAGAGATACCGCTTGCCAAACTCCTCTGTGCCCGGTATCTTGCGAAGAACGAAGGCCGTGCTATCAGCTCATCACCTCCGATAGCTGGCGGATTCGTATTGATTGCTTCGTCTGACCTTCTCGCGACTAGTCGTTTCTATTGACAGACGCAACGACCTGAGTTCAGAAGATCGCCTTGGTTTACTGTGCTTGAGTAAGTAAACGATCCTAGTCAAGGCAAGTAGAGTATGTAAACTGCTTCGCGAGTCTTTGCAGCCCCATACCTGTGGGAAACAAAGATCAATGCCAGATGCGCCCGGCGCCACCTTGGTCTGATCCGCCTATCGCGGATTGTGGGTGTCATATTTCTTGACAGCATTTCTGCATTTCTGTGCTGTGTCGGAAAATTGAATGTATTACCGACCCACGCTCTGGGCGGTAATAAAAGCTGCACATCCTGCCAGGTGACTCGGTCTAATCCTTTCATCCTCGTCGTCTTTCGCTATCAACCCAAATACTATCCAGATACTGCCATTCGCTTTCACGCCATGTCATCTAACCTGCAGTCGACCGTTCAGCTACGACTCTTAAACGATGATATGTCCTGTATGGCTCTTTGCAAACCATATTATTGCTCATTGAATTGACATCATTACTATGCAGTTGCAATGGTGACCGTCGTGGTCTATGATTATAGTGAGCATCAAAGGACACGCTTAACATATGTAACACTAAACTTTGGGACTGTCTCGTCAACAGTTCTCATGTTTCCCAGCGAGGTATACGAGGTGTTCTTGTCCCATACTGTTTACTCGCTTAATATCTTCATAGGTTGAGCATATTTGGGTCAGGCAGCAAATATTAAAAAGAAATCATCCGTTCACTGATGGCACTGCAGAGCAAGTCCTGGACATGGGTAACCATGTTGTATCTTATTGTGTGTAAAATCTTCGGAAAACTTGCTCTCAGAGTGGCTCATGCACAATATGCTGACTCGTACAGGTCCGTTACGTCGGTATCTATTATGCAATGTGAGTCGCGATCATGGAAAGTGCAGTATACGATTAACGTGGTTTCAAGAGTTAGATCGCTTCGTACGTTCAAGACATTTAGTCAAGGCTCACTATTATGACTATATAATTTCAAGTTGGCAGCACATTCGTACCTGGACCGGTGAAGGTTAGTTTTTCCTTTTAATATATATGAATGAATCTAATGAGAATATGTTGTGGTGATAGACGTACGTATTTCCATCCCATTGATTATCTCTGTTCACAATCGGTTAGGTGTAAGCATTGATAATCTACGTCCTTGATGATGCTTGATCAGGATATACTTCCAAAGGTGCTGGTTTCGCTTACTCGGGTGATTGGGCATTTACAGCATTCGTTTGTGCCTCCTCATGTGAGTTAGTTATCATATTATGTCATTGAGATATCCTGACTTTGATCAGTGTTAATGGTTTTGCGTGTTCATGCAATGTGGAATCGTTCAAAAGTCATCCTTATTATCCTTCTGCTTTGCTGCACGGTTAGGCTGGTTGAAAAACTCGTCTTGGCAATTATCTTTTACAATCCAAATATCGATGCCTCAGGTATGACTCCACTGAGTTGTGATAATGAGTACAATGAACTTACCCACAGTGTGTTGTGTCTTTTATTTAGTTGCAACCAGCCAAGTGCTCGATTACTCGATTTGCACCGAGGCGGGTCCTGTAATCGGCTCTTACCTGAAATATGTGGAGATCTGGCCAATTATCTGCTATGTCCTACTGTTTATCCTCGCTCTCGTTCCGTTGGTGAAGCAATCACTCGCGGTGTACAAGGCAACGGGGCGTTGGGAGCCCAACCAATATATGTCCATGATCGTCAAGGATGGTATCGTTTATCTCTTTTTGTACGTCGTTCATCTACAAGTGGTCCTTGCACGCGCGCAATCTAGGATGGCACCGCTAATCAAGTTTTGCGCAACGACACAGGAATTTGCTCAATAATATCACCATCGTGATAATAGACATGGATGGGGTCCTGTTTCCCCCTCTCTGGTCTCTTATCTTCTTCCTCTTTTATGTCAACATGTTCCCTATTATGCCCCGATTTGTGATCAGCATGCGTGAGATGTTTGACAAGGGCAGCCGTGGTCGGTTGGAAGGTGTCGATAGTGCTTTTGGGATCTCTTCGGGTTCTGGGGACGTTGCTGGATGGGATCGCTCTGTCTCTGGGATCGCGTTCGCGGATGTGAGTAGCCGTCCGGGCGAGGAGGGTGGGGAGGAGTTCCAGCTCGAGGTTAGAGGAAACGATGTGTAAGAGTTGTCCTGCCTGATTGATCATCAGGAGAAGAATGGCAAGATAGGATGTTGATGGTTTCTTGTGATCAGTATCTATAGTTTGGCTTGAAGTTCGTACGCCGAGGGTGCAGTGCGATACTACTATTACTTGATGACACGCTTAGTACACGCTTACAATAATTTTTCTCCTGCGTTCTCAGTAGAAACACACAAGTATCTTAGGTTCGATTAAAGTGCGGATCAGTTCCAACAAGACCACTAGTACTAACATTTGGAGTGACGTGATGCCTTCAGATTCGCTTCTTCTAAGTATGTCTCTTTCCCCGAGACAAAAGTCGCCTAGTAACTCGATCGCGGTCCCGTAGTGACTGCTGCACGCCCAGTAAGCCAAATTTTGTAATCAGCAATCCACTATCACCACTAGTACTCTACAGCCCCGGTTTTTCATACAGTCTAGACGACGAGCACACTAGTGTCAGCGTAACGATCGAGTCAGCAACAACCTTTTGTGCCAGGCGGAGGCTGGCGATCGGGTATTTGGCGTAAGTTGCGGTGTAAAACCAAATGTCGTGATGTCTCAATCTTTTTATCCACCACCTTCTCCCCCGAGGCTCTACTCGGCCGCCAGCACAACTCCGACTCGCAGACCACAACAACAACCCACTACCACGTCCAAAACTCACCGAAACAAGAGAGGGGAGAAATGGGACAGCGAGAACGAAATATTTCATTACTTTCCCCCCCCCCCCCCCCGAAAACAAAGTGAAATGTGGTTCA
>JBBPPY010000928.1:0-14809 GCA_038092195.1 Leccinum barrowsii | reverse complement strand
ATGTTGATACACTGATCTACGCAGAGGTTGTTAGACTTGGAAGGTAGGAGCGGGCTGCTGGCTCACGATGGGACGTATGAGGACATGGTAGCTTGATGGAATGAGGGATGGGTCAAGCCGGGAGAGAAAGAGTAGTGGCGAAAAGTGGTGAGGAAATGAGGAAAGCGCCGGGGGGTTGCAGGCCAACTGTGAAAACTTCAAACCGTTCCAATGAACGCACGCCGTTCGGACTGTTCTTTGGCTTGCTAACTCAAATCTCCGGCGACGACTAGGACATCGGCGCGAGATATGGTAAGCATGGCCGGAAATGGGGGGTGTCCGGGCTAAGGCAGGGGGGTCTTGCCGTTTTGAACGCGACATCGTACTCGTCATTGACCTAAAAAAAGAGAAGAAAAAAAAAACTGGCTCCTTCGCGAGACGGCGCAGAGGAGGCATGCTGACCAGTGGATGACCAAAGTGGGTGTAAAAGCGCTGTGTATAGCCGGGAAGTGAGAGGACTGAAGACTTTGTCGACAGCAGGATGTTCTATGAAGAATGATTCACAGGAGAGAGAGCAGAGTGGGGGGGAGAAAAATCTCAGGTTCGTACCTCTCACATAGTCTGATATAGGACGGCCTTCAGCGCCAATCATCATCCATTCTAATTCGGTTGCCTGGTTCTTTGCACCGCGCTTTCATAACGCGGGAACATTCTCAGGTCAGCTGCTCGTCGCCATATCGGCGTCAGGGATGATGCCCTTCTTTCGCCCACCTGCATTCCAGCCTGCAAATATCACCTCCAGCTTCCGCGATTTGAGCGTCGACTTCATGACATTCACCTGGATTGAATGATCTGTGGTACGTGCAACGTGCACCGCCAATCTGATGAATGAGCGAATTCTAGGTATTGCTACTCCACGGTACTTCTGCGAGAGTAGTCACCAATATCGAGGATGATTTTGTAGAACATCAGTGTGAGTTGGTTGCACTCCCTGATATTGATTCCATACTGACTGAAAGTATGCGTCATAGAAAGCACGCACCTGGAGTAGTCCCCCCATGGCAAAGCCAGCGAATTATTGAGGGAAATTTTTGAACGATCAGAAGACGAAATGGATGGATATCAATGACTTACAGTCTCGGGTGCCCATAGGCTTTTGATCAATAGTTGATCCATTATTTGGTGAGCCAGTAGGAGCTGATAGAGCATCCGAGGACTAAACATGGTCAAAGGTGGGGCCTGGCACCAAAAAATTGCGCGAGTGGCGTTTGAGCGTTTAAAAGTAAAGGGCTGTCCTGAGAAGTTGCGCAGGCGAGTACATATCTCTTTGCACTACTGGCACTGACAGGTCCTTATCCGCAAACAGGAGTACACATGATTCTGGATTCGCTTGAAGGGTTGTTTGAGTGACTCGCCACGTATTGCCAGCCTTGATTCGAGACGACCCAAGGTTTCGCTGAGTCACCTCTGCGGGTAAAATCGATGTCGCGAAGAACGAATGGGTGAAACCCGCGCGGTGCTCGAAATTGTGGCGCCGACCACACTCCAACGAAAACAAATTCACAAGAAAGGCAACGCAACTGACCTTAACCTCTATGGCTAGAGTCCATTGATACAGATAGATTAATCTGGCTCGTTCAGCAAGATCATGCCGGTTGGTCTACGATAACATTGATACCCATAAATTCAATCCCAAGCCAAACTATCGACTCAGCAGTTGTGTGTTATGCAAATGCAGAGCTGGCACTTGCCCAAGCAATGCAAATTTCGCCATATGGACGAAAAGCACGTGGGGTTCACACGCTGTGCAGCTCCGGAGCATAATATAATAGATGGGCGTTAATGCTGTGTGGTCCACTTTCTCGTATCTATGTCTGGTCTCAACCCTTCCCCCACCATCCAGCCGCCGCTCAGGCAAACCCACTCTGCACACCACACTGGCATGACTTTCTTCAAATCCGTGCTCCAATCAGTTGAGCAGTAGCATCGAGCCCACTCGAGTCGTCAAAAAAGTTGGGATGTAGCGTGTTCGCTGCGGCGATGACATCACACCCTGCTGCACGTGTTCGCGGAGCCCTCTCCCTCGTCTGCGGGGAGCAGCACATCGTGTTTCACTACCCTCCTCTTCGTTTTCTGGAGAGGAGGTGCTGCTCGTCGAGCGCGTTCTGTCTACTGATGGCGGGGCGTATCATTCCGTGACCCCTATCCAAGAGCCATCCGGACGTGCATGACCGCGTGTGCACCGTCTCTGATGGCCCATCGATCATCGACCGCACTAGGAAGTCGAGCGGATCCTCGCGTTCGGTGGTCGTGGCCGTCGCTCCCCTGTTTCCACCACTTTCTCCCCCTCTAGCTCGTCTTCGCCATCCTCCAAGACGTCACGCCTCACCCTGGCACAGTTTGCGCAAGTCCTGGCAGCCGGACGACGACAAAGACGATGATATGTTCTGGCGGAGACTGTCAGACCAGTGTCGGTTCCAGTCGCAATCGTTGCGTTTACGTGTTTGGCTGCGTTGGCGCCGAGGTCCGCGCCTCCAACGCGGACGACCAAGACGATGTCGAGGGCGTCGGTGGAGGAAGAGGTAGACGCAGACCAGCGCAAGGATGTGGTCGTGGCAGAGGACGATACGATTTTTGAGCTGGGCGCAGTGGCCTTTTTGAGCCAGGTGCCTTGGCTGGTGAATGATTGTACGTTGATCGAGGCGGTGAGTCCGAAGTTTTTGTTATGCTTGGTTGACAGTCCGTTGCAGAACGAGCGCTTCCAAAATTAGAGACATTCGGTGTTTGGATCTGGGAATATCTTTCGGCATGTTAGGGAAGTTCATTTTAGAAATCCGGATTTCGTGCAGCCTCCTGCAATCGCCGTCGCCCGACGAGTCAAGCAAATGGCTGTCGAGATGTCCAAGCAACAAGAAGTCTTATACGATCTCAAACTTGCTCGCTCGCTGGGGTTGTGGAATCCACTGAGCGCCGGATCAACGCCTTGTACAAGTGCGAAGTTAAAAGAAAACGTGTTTTACATTCCCTTGATGAGTCATGCTAAGTATCTATAATCCAGGAAATTACGGGGGGGCGCTGAGGTAAGCGTTAATGGGTCGCACCTTCGGAGAACTCCGGGATTCCCTTCCAAAAACGGCAAATGGAACACCTTGCGCGCGAGGAACGGATGCGGCGGTCTTCCTTGCTGCAGCATAGTCGAGCCGCGGATTAGCAGTGCAAAGAAACATGGAAAAATGATAGATACATACAAGAGAACTGAATACCGCACGTTGAATATAAAAAGACGATCGCACGACGATCGCTGATCGGCCTGGGGGAACACAAGCTTTGGAGGCGATGGGTAGCGCTGCCCGTATGACACCGCCGGTATCATAGTAAGAGGGCGACCGGCTGGTACCCGATGAAACCAGGATGGGTTGGCAGGGGGTGGAGATGTCGACTTCTTTGTCGATAGGAATACCATGATGGAACTTCAAACTCATCATGGAAGTGGGATAAGGACCGGGATCGACGAGTCGAAACGACTCGGTGCCATGACCTCGAACTCCTTGAGTGTGATGGGGTCGACGTTTAGCTCCTACTCGAGGTCTGACACTCGATAGGAGTATGGAAGTGGGATAAGGACCGTCACCGGGATCGACGAGTCGAAACGACTTGGTGCCATGACCTCGAACTCCTTGAGTGTGATGGGGTCAACGTTTAGCTCCTACTCGAGGTACTGACACATCTCTCGTTCCATCTGGTTGACCTCCCGCAGCGAACATGGTACCATGTGCCACTATTGACCTGGCAGGACTTGTTCGAATGCGTGTCCGACGCCGTGTCGTCATGGTTGCAGATGATTGGCCAGCATTATTGCAGTGCAAGGTCACCTCCGAGCCACGCAGAGGGCCAACGGCCCAGGTGTAGTGAAAGGGTTCCTTAGAAAACGTGTTAATAAAGTAATTAGAGGCAACATTCAACTGCAGTACCTTCAATATCATCTAGATGTCGTTCAGCATCCACGGGGACTCGGGCCACTCGGGAGATTTGAGACGATGATGTTGTCAGCGGGTTGAGGGGCAGGGCAGGCTGCGGTGACTACTTTTGCAGTCGCAGCGTTCTGGACAGCGGAATACTAGGCCGCAACGTTTGCACGGTTGTCTAAGCTGAAGTGCAGGACTGTGGCGGCGGCCCAGGTCGTTTTTAAGAGAAAGTAGTAGAGGACGTGGCCCGGGAATGCGTCTACAACGTGTCGCAGCGCTTACACAGAAGACTCACCGGATAGGAGTAAAATGAAAATTTTCCCAAGGCTGAAAATTTCACCTCGCTTGCAACGAGGCTCACTTTACACCACCATTCCTCCACTTTACATCCACTTTACGCCGGTTTACTATTTGCTTGATAATCCAGGTATGTAGTCCAATTTTATCTATTTGTCCATTCTCTTTCGTCCCTCTTCTGGCCTCGTTTTGAGCGCCAGTCTGGTGAGCATCGCACACCAGCCATGAGGCTGAACTCAACGCTTTCCCCATTTGGATACATTATGTAATCCACGTGTGCCCGTTGACTCAGGCAGCTCCCTCTCACAGCCCAATCACTTCCTCGCCGTCTGCCTAACCTCTCGACCCCCCTTTCAACTGCTTTCACAATCTACAATGGATACGGTTCGTGTACTTCATGGTCACTATCCCCGCTCGCTAAACCAGGTTTTTTTTTGCCGCAGATACCCTCGAGTCGGCCTCCTTGAGTCCTTCAAGTTGCACGCTGCTCGTGATCCGGGCACCTGCTTTACGCTCTCGCGGCCTTCCTTGAGTCAGTCCCCACTCTCTCCCTTGTGGTTCATGTCCAGTGATCCATTCGATCCAAGCTCAATCACATCGTGTTCACAACCGAACTGTTCATCCCTGGGCCCTCTTCACTGTGTCCAACCGAGTTAGACCTATCCATTGTGTATTCTGGAACCACAGACTGTCAATCAAACAGGTACATCAACTTGAAGCATCGCTACAGCATTACCGTGTCGGCTGATTCTGCTCTCAGGACCGTGAGCGACCTCGAGAGATTACAATTCAGGGACGGTTGTACATCTCGTAAAATCATATTTGCTTCCACATTCCTTGTTCTGATGTTCTCGTTTTAGATGTCCAGATATTGGATTGGGCGTGCAGTTAGATGTGTCGGAGGTGCATCCGTTAAAAACAGAGGTAACGGGGGAAAAGGAAAAGGAAAGGCTATGGATATGCTATGCTACTCGGGCAGTAGTTTTGAAGCGGGCGCGTTGAGTGTGAGTCCCGGCGGCTCCAAGAATGAATTAAAAACACTGAGAAAGGGGTCTGAACCCATCAGTGCGGAATCAGTCCGAGTCATGTGACATGTCTCACCTCGTCTCCCACTGTTCAAACGTTCACCAGTGAATGCGATGGGAATAAACGAGTTGTGGCCGGTGAGTAGGATCCCCATAGTGTACGTTCGTGAGTCATTAATGATATAACTCACAGATCCTGTCGTGCACTGCGAAGCGGCGCTCACTCCGGGAAATGGTTGTGAATGAAGGTTGTCGACTTGAGGACAACCGTTTGAAGCTATTCAGGATTGGAGTAAATGCAAGGGAATTCTGATGTTCTGTTTTTCTTCTTCTGTAATTACTCACATCCGTTCAATTTTAGTTCGTGGATCCGCTCTGTCACCTCCCCGGTCCCCCAATATGATGATGTGATTGCCGGTCCAAATCCACCACTTTGTAGTCTATTCCAGCGGCTTGCGGTCATCCTAGCGATGCCTGTACATGCCGTTTTCATCTTTGATGGGCCTGCACGACCAAAGTTGAAGGGTCAAGAACAAGCTTCATCTCAATTCCAGGGGCTCGTGCAAGAATTTGGCGAGTTCCTTGAAGCATTCGGATTCCAACGGCACGAGGTAAAGCCGGGCCACGTCCTCAACAGTATACTATTGGACTGAATGTACAAACTTGAAGGCCCCAGGTGAGGCGGAGGCTGAGCTTGCAGATCTCAACCGGTGAGGCCTCGTTGACATGGTCCTTACCACTGATGTTGACGCGCTCGTCTTTGGAGCCACGTGTGTTGCACGCTGGTATGTGATTTTTCCTCGTCTATTCAGAATACTATTAAAGAATTCGTTCAAGTTATGACTCGGTGCAACCATTGTACTTCAACAATGTTCAGATCTGCACGGACGATGCAGTGAGCATCCAAGGGACTCTTCCTCAACCCGAACGGGTGCTTCTTGCTCTCCTTGTGGGTGGGAGCTGTAATGTAAGCTTCCGGTGTGCTTGTCCTTTGCCCTCCACACTGACTTGGAGATGAGCTGTTAGGACTCATCGGAGGGCATCACAGGTTGCACAATCACATTTGCATATGGTCTGATGCACTACGAGCATGGAGCTGCCTTGTCACAGGCATTCTTCACAATGCAGAGACCAGCATTTAATGATTTTCTCGCAGGCTGGCGCAGCCAGCTGCGATATATCTTGATGTTTGACCCTGATGGACACTTGCGTCAAGCATATCCAGAAATTGCAAGGCAAATTCCAGAGTCGTTTCCCCAGTACGAGGATGTGAAGCACTATCTGTCACCTTTGACAACTTTTTCGGGGGCCGACGAAGCTGGCGTGTCTCCTCCCACATACTATGAGATTGAATCCAGTCAGCCCTATCTTGGGTTGATTGCGGTTCGTTGTTGGCAACATTTTCAAGTTCGTTGGGAAGATCTTATACTCACGATGCGTGCTACTGTTTGGGCAGGCGCTGTAGTGCGACGGATGTGTGAGGCATGTAGTTTGATACTTGAGCAGTTTGCTTCCTCGATGCTGACTAGCTGATGTTCCGACACTGACAGCTTCCGTTGCAACCGCAAGACCCAACAATCTACCAGGGGACTGGTATCGTTAGGCTATTCAGACGTGACGAGATTGATCCCGGACCACCCGGTGCAAAACTCAAGCTTGCAGTAGTCAACCTATGTTACAATGTTCGGCCGTTTTCTGATGCTGTCCGGTTGGGACTTTCCAGTGTACCGCTACCAATACCTCCCCAGCCAAGTGTTGGTGGGTTTCCAGATGATGTCAAAGAAATGTTTTTCATGATCCCGGCTGCTGTTGTTGATCACGCGACTCGGAATTGGGCCTGAAGTGCTGCGGGCACCAGGGGTTCAAGGATTTGATTGATACTCAGGGTAGTAAAGGCTCTCGTGCATTGTATTGTAGTTCTAAAGCTTCCTACGAAGTTCTACATCCGAGCCATGGTCAAATCATGATATGATGTACTAGTACACACTGGTGAAAGAAACGGGTGACAACGGCATGGTCCAAGTGGCCGTCAGGCTTGACAAATCAATTGACGGAGATCGACAGCTTGAAATTGTGTTGCTACCGTCATTGTTGCTTCGTCCTGAGACAACACGAGTCGGACCACTCTTTCTTCTGTGCACCCATCTACCCTTCCAGTAATCCAGTGCTCCGAGTACAGATGCCAGCAGTGCGGCGGTCGAAGACATCCGCAAAGAGGACAGTGCAGCCTCCCGGCTTGGACTTCTCTCCACCAAAGACCAAGAGAAAGCAGAAAGCACTCAGTGTGCCAGCGGTCGACCAAGACACTGGTTCACTCCAGCACATCAGCCAGGTAAAGGAAGCAAGCAAGGAAACTCACCTCAGGGCAAAGAAGACGAAGGAATGTTATGCCGGCCATGTGAAACGAGGTCGTGAATGGCTTGCAGGCCATTTTCAACGCAGCACGGACAATGCAGGCAACGAGCTGACAGCAATGTCCGACATGCCAACTCTACTACTAGGCCCTGACTTGCCGGATGGTAATGCGGATGACCCGTATCAGGATCCAAACTTCGAGCATGCATTCAACTGCACTCCGAATCAGGTTTCAGACAAAGCACTAGCTTTGTACCTGACATACAAAGGGTTTTGCCAAAATCTGAGCAAAGGCACGGTTGAAGGCATTCGGGCAGCCTTCAAATCTTTATGGGACAATGCGTGAGTGTTGTGTTGTATGCTTGCAGTATAACTAAAAGACACGTGACAAACAGCAATGAAGATACCTACCGTGGACGCTGGCGTTACAACGATGCCAAGCAATCCTGGGAAGGAAACCCCGTTGACTCTGTTGAAGTCGAACAGATTGTCAGCTCCCTGAAGCACAAGGCGAACTCTGAGGGGAGTGACCGTAAGCACTCGATGCCAATGTCAAGGGACTACATGGCAAGAATGCTCGACTGGTCGAAAAGAGCATGTCCTGAGCTCGACGCAGCACTTGGATGGCTGAAATCGGAGCTCACTGGTGAGCCACAGCAGTCCAACAAAGTGGGCACGCACGTCACAAACGTGGGCCTTGTCACCCGGCACTTGGAACAGATCGCTTTCAGTGCGGTAGCATGGAACCTTTGGACACGGTATGTGCTTATGACACCGTGGCGATCACACAACGAGTGTGCTGAGGTGAAACCACAGATGTTTTGAGCTCGTCAAGTTGTGCCGCCGTGACATCAGCATCTTCGATCCCACCGCTGTCAACCGTGCACTGAGAAAATGTCTCGCAGGAGAGGAACTCCTGATGACGGACTATCTCGAAGCAGTGTTTGAGGTTCACCTCACCAACCGGAAAGGCTGGCAGACGAAGGTTGATAAAGGGATGCTTGATAAGGATCTTCGATGTGCGTGATCTGATTTGATGATTCGTTGAATGCTGACTCGAGCCGTTGTGGTTGCCACTAGGCAATCAATACAATATATATCCTCGGCGGGAATTCGAGTTACCAGCAACGGATGCCTTCGTCTGGCTCCTCGTATGGATCAAGTGGCTTGAGCTTGTCTGCTATGAACGGGAACTCACCGAAGATGATTGCATCTTCCCCATGGTTGGCGCAAATGGAGTGGTGCACTCAAGCGAGCAACTCTCCCACGATACCGTCCAAAAGTGGATCAACGAAGCCGTTGCAGGTGCAGGAATACCTGGCTCCTTCTCTACTCATTGCTTCCGTCGTGGAGGGGCTCAGTATAGATTTATGTTTGCCCCAGTCGGGCAGCGCTGGACGCTAGCCAAGGTTCGCTGGTGGGGCGGCTGGGCCGAACAAGAACACGTGAGTCAGTTTCCTGCACCAGTCAATATTTGGGGCTGACCTCAAGCTACAGCGCAACACCCTGATCCGCTACCTTTTGGACGAGTTACATGCCTACGAGACCGACTACAGTGATGCCCTGGCACCATTCCCTCGCGAGGCGGAGAAATCACTCGCAGGCGAAGCAGCACTTGCTCGGCCACTGACGGTCGAGGAGATGCAGATGGCGCATGCATCCTACACGGGCACTGTGCAGGAGATGAAAACAGAGATCATCAGCCACATCACCAACTCATTCGGCACCCTCTTCGACACCGTCATGCAGGCTGGAGTTGGACGAGATGGGCCCAAAGCCAACCTGAATCACGAGGTCACTGAGGCAGCTGCCAGGGACTCGGACTCAGCGTCCAATTGGCATCAGCACACAACCCGGTCATGTGGTCCTTTGCCCGGCCTTCAGAACCTGAGTGCGACTCGGACAACCGCCACACTGTCAGTGCAACCACCCCCAACTCCGACAAGTATCACGCACCACCCAGTGAGGACCAGCAGTGAGCGTCGCCCGACTGCTGGATTGTTCATCCCGTGCGTCCGTGGGCTGCGCAAGGTCAGTAATACCCATGCAAAGTCAGACGTCTGGAAGGAGGTGGTCAGACATTGGGACAGCGGGCTACCCGAGCTTGGCCTGCAATGCCAACTCCCGCTGAAGGATTGGCCCGAGGAGTGGTGGGCCCGGGGCGCCAACCGGCGCAAGTTCGGCGTGCTGCGTCACAACCGTGGGGTTATTGCGAAGGAGTTTCTTGACGTGTGAGTAGTACTACCCTCGTTCCATGCCAGTCGTTCCGGCGGTTCCATGCTGACTGACCGCCTGTTCCGACGCACAGCTACACCTCCGATGAAGACCGCTTTCTGGCTGCCTACCCCGAGGCTCAGAGAGGAATCACGCCTCTCCTGAACGCGATCAACTCTGCGCGGTTTGCACGCGGGGAGCTCACCAAGCGGCCGAGGAACGAGCCTGAGTGAGTCAGAGTGACCCACCGGCGGTATTGTGCCCCTCGCTCGACTCTTTCTCTTTCTCCGAGTCTCGTATACCTCTTATTGTAGTAGTACTCGTACACTGTCGCAGTCGGTTAGGCTGCCCAAGTGTATAATCGTTGATGAATGATCAGTCCGAGTCGTCTTCATCCTTGTGACCTTGTCCGAGTCCTCGTCGTCTTCGTCTTTTCATCTTTCATTTTATTTTTTTGTTTTGCGTCCGTCCACATGCCATCGCCGTCCTCGTGTTCGCTCGACCGACTCGGACTCGGATGAGCGGCTTGGAGCGTCAGCATGCTCGGGCTCAGACTCGGGCTCGGTCGTCGTCGCTTGGTCTCTTGCGCCTCGTTGGTGGCGCGTCTCTCGTCGTCACTGATCACATCTATTGTTTCTTTTTCGTTTTCGTTCTTAACCGTTCGTGTTTCGTTTCCCCTTCACACTGGCTTCACTTCGCGGTCGATGCGGTGTTTGGGGGGCAGGGCAGCACACGCGCACCCTTGGTGGCAGAGCTCGGGTTTGGCCGGATTCGTTCACGTGCGCGACCACAAAGTTCGCACGCCCCGGTCGCGGGTTAATTTTTCAACCTAAGTATTATATTCCTGTTTGATTTCTCTCAAAACCGCCCCGGTTCCTAGAAAGCCTAATGGAGAGACAACCCAGCATTTCACCCTATGTTGCACATTAAAATATGCAGGCTTCATCTGAAAACACGTACGAGATCGTGTACTCTCCATTGAACGAGACGAGCCGCGCCGCTTACAGGATAAGCATAGGTGGATATTAATATGAAATATATTTCTCGAAGAAGTGGATCTGCCAGTGGCATGGGGAAAGGACAAGGTTGGTGACGTGGTTTCTCATGCGGGTGTGCAGCAACGTTAACGTTCTTGTTCGGCATAACTGTATGCTGCTGTGAATCGTTGTTCATGCACATGAGGGACAGATTTGGATCCCCGACTCGGATATGTAAGTACTTACAGGCACCTGCAAAAAATTGTTGCGTAGCTAACACTCAAATGAAATATTTGCTTCCCGTGTTTACCCGAATTTCCTATAACGACTCGAGACTAACAAATTATAGATTTGGTAGTACCAGCTTGTGCAACCTCATTCCTGGACCCGTCAGGGTACAGGTATTGAAAGCATTAATGCGTGGGAATGACAAGGTTCCACAAGCAAATCGGGTCGTGCGATGTGTCTCGATTTGTAGTTGATAGGTTTCCTTATAAGGGTATGTCGGAATTTAAGATGTGTTTCACGAATGTGGCGCACGATACTTTCGCGGTTCAACGTTCAACGTTCAACTCAACACTGCCCGTCCTGAGTCGGCAGTCCTTCCATCTACAGGTCAAGTGATGATTGTGCGGCATCTGCTTGATGCTGTGTGCAGTGGCAAGATGTTCGTTCCAAGTGATCCATACCCCGCACAGTTTCCATCAGTGTCCATCCATTCGCAGATGTGGAGCATCGTCTCTTTACGCGAATGCGAGTGTTCCGGCGGCGACGAGGTTCGAGTCGGGGGATAAGGAAAGTAGCCAGAAAACGAGCGGTTGGGGCGAATGGTTCGACGGTTTAACTGTGTGGCGCTCCCGCCTGCGGGGATCGAGGAACCGTACTAGTCCCGATCATCCGATCTAAAGGGATAAGAGGACTTTGCGCCAAGGAAGTAAGGGTATGATGATGTTGGCCGTAGTGCGGACCCGAAGCAAAGGATATTGATATTTGCTCGCTTCGATCAATGAACGGGAGACATTACCAGTGGGGTGGGACTGCGCGGGAGCCAACATGCTGTGTGACGACAAGAAGTAACCAGGGGGGAAGTAAACCGGGTCATGAATAGGCGGAGGACCGTTCGCGACATAAGTGAGTCGAGTCCCATTTTCAGCTGGAGACTTGGGCAAAGGACAGAGGCAATCACTCATAGCAGACGCACGTCCTTGCAGATGGTTGTCCATCGGGGAACGTCCAGCTCCAAGAATCGTATTTTGAGCGCTCGGTGTGACAGCTGGGGTATTCTCAGGGTTTGAGGGAGTGAAGGAGGTATAGTATTGAACAGACTGATCAGACTGATCAGTCTAGTCATAGAAATCGAGGGAATCCTGCCCGTTTAAATCAGGAGGATTGGATGCAATAGTTTCCGGGTAATGTTCATCGTGGCTGGGAGGAGGAACAGGCGGGGAAGGCAGAAGAGGTTCAGGGTGCGGAAGAGGTCTATCATGCGTGATTAATAGCTAGCTCGAGCGGGTATCGGTATCTCTCGTCGTACTAACTTTGGGAGCTGGTCGGGAGAGTCCACAAGAAAAAGCGGAAAATATTGTGAGATGTATCATGTCCAGAAAGAGACCGCGGAAGCTGAAAGATGTTAGTGTTACAGGAAATTCAGATCAAGGAGAAACATCCGTACTCATCTTCCATGGGGCCTTTTTCCATATTTTCGATGAGCACCAGGTATTTTGACAAGTCAGAGATTGTGTCCGATGGATCCTCAGAGAAGGCGAAGAAATTGGGGGGAAGCGTCGTTTTATGTGACTCCGCTGCCAGCCAAGTTCATTGTTGCCCGTCGAAATCAGACCATAGCCAACCGGTCATCAATGGAGGGCTGCCAAACCCACGATGCAAAAACCGGCGCTGGCACGATGGGCGAGGTTTGGGGTGGGGTGTGGCGGGTCGGCACCTGGCCGGCGATCCGAATGGAGTCACTCGGCGCGTCCCTTTGAGAGTTACCATCGATATAACCGTTGGTAATATGTGCGTGTACATGCCCAGATCTCTTCTGCGAGCCGAGATGCGGATCGAAACGGGGTCTCTCTCGAACACGATATCGCGATCGGATTGACGGTAGTAGTTCAACAGTCGCATGGGAACTAAAAGGAGAAAACGGACAATAGGCCAGAAAATCAGAGGATTGGCCATTCTGGGAGTGTCCTAGTCTCGAGCCGTTCTGGGAAGCGCTTACTAGTGTCGGAATTTTCCGCGCTATACATAGAACGTCTGGGGACTTTTACCTGAGGACTCTTGCATCGAGTCACACATGTCACGCTTTTTAGTCCAGATTTGGAAAACATCGCCTTTTTTGGATGAGGCTGTAACACTGCTGTCTTGTTTTGGATTGAAATCCTAAAAAGTAAACTCGCTTAATATCTGCTAAGTGCTAATCATCTCGACGAGCTGCTGGATGATCCTATTGTATGATATCTAAGACTTCGAACAGGTTGTAAATGAGGAATAGTGTGGGTACGGCCAGTACGGGTGGTGCTGCGAGCACGCCACGTCGTGGGCATGCTGCTGGCATGCTATTGCATCTAGCCATGCTCTGAGTCCTGCAGTTGAGGGATGCCCAAGCCCGGCCGGGCGAAACCCCAAAGCCCCTGCAGTGAGGTGGGAAGAGCCACGCATGTCTATAGTACATTTGCGCAACACAAGGTCGCACAATGTTTGCATGACCTTGTGATGTACATATGATGGAAGGGGCGAAGTGGCGAAAGCGAGAGCGAGAGGGAGGGTTGTTACGGTTATGTGCACGTGGGTGAGAGAAAGGTCGGCGGAGGTCAGGGTCGAAGGGTGCACAGTTGTCGTGGCCGCGAGTCCGTGCTGCAGCCGTTTCAATGTACATGTGGATGATAAGTGTCACGCCGTGGGTATCGAGAAGGTCACCAGAGGCGACAAGAGGCGAGCGTGTCGACGAGGTCAAAGAGCACGTTGAGGAGGTTTCTGATGGTGTCGGTGCTGGCTTTGTCGCGAGACGTCGGCGTCAAGACTCAAGAGTCGCCCAGGGCGACAATCAGATGACAGCCGTCACGGTACGGGTGCATGAAGTTTAATGAACGACGAGCAAAGGTGCTTGCAGCGTCTTTCGACACGCCGGGATGGCCGCATACCTCGGTGGAGGTGGCAGCACCGTGCGACGCGCCGTTCCGTGTTTTACAACGAGATTGGTACTAGCCGTTTCAGCGCGTGAGTTGAGAGTGAGCCGGAGAAAGGGACGGTGACGGCGTTGATCATGTGCACAGTTGCAGCACTCGGGTCGATGTTGGTGCGCCGGGCGAGCGAAAGGGCTCACGATTCAGTGGATATTGGAATGACAGTATGTGGCAGTGACGCCAATGAGGGTGAGCCGGGAATGGCGGCGATGACGATAGTAGAAGAGGGCGAGGCGAAGACGCACGGCGACCGTCGTGCACTCTCGTCGGAGCAGGAGCACGCCGTGCTTGATGCAATGAGTGGGCCATGGTGCTGTCACGGTGGGAAGGCGACGGCGACGGCGAACAGAGAGCGAACAGGGAGACGAGTGGATGGGAAGGGCGATGGGGATGAGCACAATGGCGACAGGATGGAAAGGCGTTGTCGCGTGGGACCCGCAGGTCAACATACGGTGTACCCATATCCACCGGGGGCGTACCCGTGTAAGGTGTGCACAGTCTCATACTAACCTGTCCCTTTTTTTCCTGGATTGCTGCATATTCCCTAGTCGCTCGGAGGGTATTTGAAACAGCAAATGGGTCGACTGCACCATCAAAGTCAAACAGATTACAGTATCGTTGTCGTCGGTACTTATCAGTTCAAGCAGACAGAGTTTGATCGCGAATACTGAAACTTGGGGAAGCGCCGTTTGGCAACAAACGGCAGAAACCTTGCTTGTAAAGTGAGAGGTCCCGGTCCGCTGCATTGATGACACCGGGTCACGCAGTCCGGCGACTTTGGAATGGGGGCTGCATTGATAGTCACAAGA